>CBVK0102912072.1:0-14044 GCA_900067695.1 Picea abies
TGTCTTTGGAGGGAGCAGCAGAAGCAAGTGGATAAAGCGCAACGGAGGATCTAAACCAAACATCAGTAAAAAGGTTAGTAGGTTCTTTCCATGTTTGCATGAGAAAAAGGGTTTTAGGTTTGGGGTGGTAGATTAAAAGTGATTTCTTAAGGGTCATGATCTGCATGCAAGTTTATCCCTATCTTGTTAGTCCATAGGGTATTATTTCCCAACAATAGGATTGGCGACTCCACTGGGGAAGATACTCTTAGGGTTTCCGGATTTTGTTGAAGGTTTTTGGGTAGTTTGAGGAATTAGATTCTCTATTTCTTTGTTTTTATGTTTTCTGTTAGGTCAGAGCTAGCAGGGAACCTGGTTCTTTATACCAATTTTTCCTTGACTGTTCTTGACATTTATTATCGGGACACACAAAGGTACATGCGGCCTGTAAAAGGCCTTCATGCGTGTAACCCGCGCCCTAACCTTCTACAGCCCTCATTTGAATGCTTGTTGTAGTGGTTTCAGTAGCGTGTAGGGCTCAGAAAGTGTAAGAGGCAGTCTCCTCTTCCCTGTCAGAATTTTACATTCTCAGGGGGTTTCTGGATCCTGTCTGGGTCTTTTTGGTTCATTGTCTTGTCTCAGTTTGCTTTATTGCTTTTGTTTTCTTTTTGAAATTATTTTTCTTTTTTGTTAAAGAAGAATCATCCAAGCCTTTAAGAGACCCTGGTTGTCAATACCAGAGGCCTTTTCCAGGTCTGGGATGCCTGTGTTTGTTTTGTCTTAGCATTTATATAGACCCGCGGCCTGTGCAAGTTCTGCCCGCGGGTATCCGCGCACTGTTATAGCTCAGCACGCGTTTGCATGTGTACTGTTTCAGTTACAGTCACAGGATTGACTGGTTTCTTTTCAGCCTGGGTGGGGCAGTCATCCCCTCCTGTGGTGAGAAGTGTGCCTCTTAGGGGTTTGAGTCTAGGGCTGCACAGTCAGTAGGTTAAGGCCTCTCATCCTTAGCCTGGTTTTTTCTTAGTTAATTGTTTATAGAAAAGATAAAAAGAAAAAGATTTTATTTTATGGTTTTTAGACAAGTGTAAGAGTCGGTGATTTCTTGATTTCCATTGTGTGTCTTTGCTCTGGTTCTTTTCGATCTGCGCTGTAAGCCAAAATTTTATTTTGTTTTCTTGGTTTTGTGCTTGTCAGCATTTTTCCTTTGTTGCTTCATTTAGCACTTAAATAAAAAAAAAAAAAAATTCTCTTATTCATTTGCTTCTTTGTTTGAAGATTGTGTTGCTGCATCAATAGCTAGGAAGAAGTCTTTTTTCATAAGTTTTTTTAGTGCATTTAGGAGCATAAGTAGCTCACAGATTGAGCGAAATTCCTTTATGTTTGCTGCATGAAATCTTCGAAAAGTTGAAAAGAAAAGAAGTCTTTCTTAGTGAAAAGTTGTTGGTTTTTGCATTGTTTGTAAAAGTTTTTTTTTCCAAGCATTTCTTGTTCATTTTGCTTTGAGTCTTTACACACCATCAATTTCACCTTCATACCTTGTGATGTAAAAAATCCCATTAAAAGCAACGCTAATTTAAAATCTATTAGACTCTTTTGTTTGTAGGGTTCATACACTAGCTCAGGACTAGGGCCTTGGAATAGGTTGGAGAGTAAATTCTCCAAGGCCACTCAAACCAAACATTGGAGTCTGGCAATAGGGAGTGTAGAAGTCCAGTTGCATGAAAGTTATCTGGGACCCCCCTCTAACACAGGGGCTAAACACGAGGTCGCGTAAGGAAAGGTAGCGGATATAACCCCTCCAAAGCTGGACCGAGCGTAGTGGAGAACACATATCAAGGATTTGTTAAGGGATTTCGTTGTTTTCATTTGCCACGGGGATTCGTGGGTCTCGAATCCATTTGAGGTCCTCAGTTGTCTTCCGGACCATTTTCTCTCGATACCCTTGATAGGTTTTGGGCTTGATGCCTTGCACATTGTGGTCTACCCGACTATCAACTGTACCCACCTGGTGACTGTTCGCGTGCTGGCAAACTAGTTGCCAATCTTTTCTAGGGGCATACATAGGTGACTGCGGGGGTATACCGCGGTACCTAGGACAGACATTAGGCCACGCTTTGCAGAGTATACCCGGAGGGTGCTTCCGTATTTGAGTTGCACTTGCACCAGTAATTTTCTCTAGCGTTGGCTGTTGTAACTGTTCTTCCAACTAGTTTAGTGTTTGCTTGATTTATCTCGTAGGGGATTCTTTTTTAGTGTGTGTTACTATTTGCGTGTGTAGAATACCTTAGCATGTCATGAATCTTCTCACACAGTGGAGGATTCAGAGCTCCGTCGGTCACGAAGGCTTCTGGGCTTGCCACCAGTTATACTGGAGCCACCCCGCCACCATTGAGGCGAAGGCTAGACCAACAAGGGTCTTTCGAAGCAACTGGGTTTCAAACCATTGAGCCCGAACAACTCCCGGAGGAATCAATCGCCAATCTTGGTTCAGTTGAAACCCCAACCACTAATACTTGGCCACAAGTTATTGTGCCAATTCAATTTTATGAAAGCCTGTCAGTGCCTCACACAGCTATGGCAACAAACGTTGTTACTTCCTCTGGGAATTCTTCCATTTCCATCATCGTTGTCACCACAGGAGAAGTATCTCCTAACTTGACATCATCGGTCCGAGCCACTATGGTCTCAACCACAACTATGTCTCACAGTGGACCGTCCCCATCTATTGTGGCGGCCACACCTCCCTTCACAGCTAGTGCGACAGGCCCTTCGTTTTCATACGGTATGCCTAGTTCAGGTACAAGTCCTGCACTGACTTACTCCACTTTACAGACTTTGGGTCTGGGGATAGGGAGCTCTAACACTCCTCTGCAAGGTCAAATTGGGGGCATTCCTGTCCCTTTCAATGCTTTTCCTTACGTTGGAGTTCATATCTCTCCTTCGTCCCCTTCGCTTGGTGGTCTACATCAGCAGTCTGTCGGGCAGCCTGCACACACGAGTTCATTTGGAGCTGGGAGTCAAGGAACACCTGCGCAAACTCATCCAGTAGGTTTGTCACTGTTTGTTTGGAACAGGACGTTTGGTTATAACACTTTCACATCCACTGCTTTCCAATCTGGGGGCGCACCCATTTTTGGACAGTCTACTCCGGTGCAGGGTACTATTCCTGCGCCGGGGGCACATATACCAGGACCTTGGAACTCAGGACAAGGATCTGTTCCTTCCTCTAGAATGTCATTCTGGGGTAATTTTTTCACAGTCAATGGAACCCCAGACAGACTTCCATGCCTCTCCCCTCGGGACCGGCATGGGGTAATCCTTCCCAAAGTCCATCAAACACGATGAATTCCCAACATCCTATGTCCTTCATGGGGAATTAGCCAATGATGTCTCCTCAGATGAAAAATTATTACATTGGTCAGGGCCATGGTTTCTACCAGAATTCGAGCCAGCAGCCAAACTTTTCCTGGCAACCTGGTGCCAGTCAAACTCCAAGACCCTTTTTCCAGGCTATCAGCAGCAACCCAAAATACCATTCCTGGTGACATTACACTTGCTAGATTTGACACTGTTTTTGAATGATCCTATCTGTCATGATCCGCGTTGGCCTCCTATGCTGACGAAGTTGCCTTCGGACATCCCAAAGTTTGAGGCCAAGCCTAACGAAGATCCAGGTGATCACGTGACTACTTTCCACCTTTTGTGTTCATATAACTCACTGAAAGATGACTCCATCCAGTTGTGATTGTTTCAACGCACTCTTATCGAGAGCACCATGAAATGGTACATCGATCTTGATCACTCACGATATTCTTCTTTTGGCGAACTGGCTATGGCCTTCCTGAACCATTTCCAGTTACCTGTGAGATACGACGCAGGCACAGAACGGCTTGCCAATTTTGAACAGATGACAGTGGACCATATCTCTGATCATATCCGAGAGTGGTGATGCCGAAAGAGTCTAATCAAAGTACCGGTTCCACCAGCATTCCTGCTTGAGTGGCTCCTTAAGTCTCTAGTACCGTAATTATCCAAAGACGTCGCAACTTCTGGGGTTTTCTCTGAGGAAGATGCCATCATGAGGGCTTAACAGTTTGAGCTTATCTATTCTCAGTCTGGTTTATTATACAACATCCTGTCGAATGCTCCACGATCAATCCTGGATAAAACTAGACAGAGGGTCAGACCACATGCCGATGGTATCGTAGGTTCAGCACAAACCAAGCCCACTAAGCAATTGACAAAACAATTGCAGCAGTTATCTATCCAACACTCAGCGGCCAGCCAGACTACTGCTTTGGCTGCTCCTCCTACCCAAATGTCAAAAGTACACTACATGCAGACGACTAACCCAAAGGCCACCCAGCAGCCCGAAGGGAAGAAAAAACAACGCAAGAAGGGTAAGGGGGATAAAAAACCCACTGATAATGCTGGTGAGGGTACTACAGAAAAATGGAAGGCGAGGTATCCGTGCAATTTGTGTGTGGAAGACCACCCGACCCATCTGTGTCCTCAACTTGTCAAGGCCCAAAATTTCGTCACACAACAACAACAAGCCGTGTTGACTAATACCTTTCAGCATGGGAAAAATTTAACTCAAGCCTCTACAAGTGCTGAAGGGGGCAGCCAAGAAACCTGCCCTCCTCCAAACAACTCCTCTTCCACAAACGTATATATGGTTAGGGGTGATGCTTTAATTACGACTAGAGTGCACAACTATAGAAAACCAAGCGCCTCTGAGAAGGGAAAAGAAGCCAAGATCCCATCTCTTCCTCTACAGATCAAGAAGACGTTGGGTGAAACAATGAAACGCATTCCAAAAGGTGTGTTTAAGAGAGCTTCTCATAATCCAAACGCAAGGGCCGCCCAGAATTACTCTGTGGTGGAATATTTATCTCAAACCCCTTGTGATATGTCCACTTTGGAGGTCCTCCAAAGTTTCCCTGCTTAGAGGAAAGCCTTGTTGACTGCTTTAGGCTCTACTAAGACTTGTAACCCAGGTACCATCATGTTAGATACAAATGACTTGAAACCTCGTCTTCCTTACCACGTCGTGTTTCAGATAGTAGTGGCTCATCCCATGAAAAATTTTACACGGAATATCTTCCGCACGGTGGTCGATGAGGGCGCTTCGACATGCGTTATGTCATTAGCATGCTGGAAATCCATTGGTCAGCCCAAGCTGTCTCCATCACCTACTCTCCTCACTGCATTCGATGGTCATTCATTCTGACCACATGTCATCATTCCTTCTTTCCCTATGCAGTTAGGAGGGAAGACTGTGTGCGTCAAAGTAGAGGTAGTCGACGCCCCCCTCGACTACAATCTCTTGTTAGGTCATAGTTGGACTTATGCGATGCAAGTGGTGGTTGCTACATTTTTTCGAGTCTTGTTGTTTCCACACGAAGGTCGGATAGTGACCATAGATCAATTATCCTTCTCTAGGCCTGACCCATCTTTGGGGGCATCCATGGTTCCCATGATTGATAATCCTCAAGCTAGTGTCGTTAACGTAGGAGTTGTTTTGTGCCCATCTTTGATGGGTACTTTCGATTACCCACCTCCTCATGGCGATGTCAAGTTTATATCGACTCACCACAAGGCTGAGATTTTCCACGTCTCGTCATTCCGCATGACTTACTTTCAAGATCCATGGATTCTTCCTTCCCCATCAGCCACGATGGATGAGACAGGGCACGCTGGCATGTACATGCCCTTATTGGCCACTTAAGTAGAATACTCTTTAGTCCAGCAAGCTTCAGCTACTCCTGATCCGACTCCCGCACAAGAGTTGGATCCACCTATAGAGCCTATCTGGGCTCAGGGTTCTCTCGCCAATACCGATTCGTTAGACTTAGTCTTGCCTTCTGACGAAGCTATAATTGAAGTAATGACTAGTCCTGACAAACCTTGGGAAGATCTTCATCACAGATCATATTTCCTCCCAAAGTTAAGCCGAAACAAGGCCGGAGAATTCACTATCACCATGATGGGAGATCAGCCATGTCCCATTAAACTCTTAGCTACACAGGAAATTTATGCTGAGGGAAATATGGCGACTATCGCTGAAACTATGCCTATCAATATCTCCTAAAACCCTGGCATCATGGAGAATGTCTTCATCGGAGCAGATTTCTCCCTCTAAGAGATTCAGATTTACACAGATCTTTTTAAATAATTTTGCGACGTTTTCACCTGGTCTTATGAGGAAATTCCAGGCATCGATCTGAAAATAGTTGAACATGAAATCACAATGTATCCTGATGCTAAGCCGGTTCGACAGAAACTTCATCCAGTCAATCCTAGGAAAGAAGCAGCCATTAAGACAGAGGTTGATAAATTGCTTAAGGTTGGGTTCATATACCCTATTCATTTGACTCAATGGGTGTCAAACTCTGTGCCGGTCGATAAAAAACAAGGCACGATTCATGTTTGTACCAATTTCCGTGATTTGAACAAGGCATGTCCAAAAGATAATTATCCAACCCCATTCATCGACCAGATCATTGATGAGTGCACCGGTTGTGAAGTCTTTTCATTCATGGATGGTTTTTCGGGCTATAACCAAATCTAAATCAAACCCGAGGACCAACACAAAATGGCATTCATTTGTCCGTGGGGTACATTCGCTTATCGTAAGATGCCTTTTGGTCTCAAGAATGCTGGAGCCACTTTCCAGCGGGCCATGTCTTTTGCGTTTCATGACCTCAAACATATAGTCGAGGCCTATCTAGATGATTTAGCATCATGCTCTCGCAAGCGAAAGGATCATCCTACACACCTCAGACTAATCTTCGAACGCTGTCGCTACTTCAGGATTCGCTTGAATCCCAACAAGTGCAGCTTTTGCGTCACGTCAGGAAATTTGTTAGGTTTCATCGTTTCAACAACAGGGATCATGGTGGATCCTCTTAAGGTGGAGGCAATAGTCTATTTGCCTCCCCCACACACAATCTTACAACCTCAGAGTCTTCAAGTCAAGGCGAACTTCTTACGATGCTTCATTGCCAACTATGCCGAAATCACCAAGGGCTTCATGCGTTTACTGAAGAAAGATGTTCCCTTTTTCTAGGATGAAGTATTGCAACGCTCTTTCGATGCATTGAAACAAGCCCTCACTACCGCACCTCTGCTACGGCCACCTAATTATAACAAAGACTTCTTATTATATCTAGATGTCACAGAGTCAACCATAGGCATGGTTTTAGTTCAGGAGGATGATTCATTTTCTGAATACGTGATCTATTACCTAAGTTGAGGCCTTGTAGGACCGGAACTTAATTATACCCATCTCGAAAAACTTGCATTGGTAGCAGTTCATGTTGTTCAACGGTTCCGTCACTATGTTCTGTTTCGTAAGACCACCGTCGTTGTCGTCATGAATCCATTCCAGTACATGTTGACACGACGAGTTATTGGCGGAAAAATCAGTATATGGATGGTAATCCTCCAAGAATTTGACTTAGACTTCGTTTCAGCCAAGTCCAAAAAGTCATTGGTCTTCGCAGAACTTATCTCAGAGCTTCTGGTTGAGTCAGGTGACGTTGTGCCTGAGGAATCGCCTATCTGGGGGGATATGTTTTTTATTGAATCATCAGACCCCTGGTATGGAGATATAATGATCTATCTCTAGACTTTGAAGTGCCCCACCTATGATTCTCGGGATGAGCGTCGATGGATACGCCATCAGGCCAAGAACTATCTCATACTCAATGATACGTTGTATCGGAGAGGTGTAGACTGCATCTTGCGTTGATGTCTCACTCATGAGGAGGCCGTCATAGTGCTCAATGATTGTCATACAGGAGCTTGTGGCGGTCACTTATCTAGGTTGGCAACAACCCAAAAGATTTTATGAGAAGGTTACTTCTAGCCCACACTTATGAAATATTGTATCGAGTCGGTCAAGAAGTGCCATCCGTGCCAAGTCTTCTCACGAAAAATGAGGGCACATCCAGCTCCCATGTTTCCTGTCATCACAGTCGGTCCCTCACTAAGTGGGAGATTGATTACACTACATGCAACCCCCCATCAGCAAGGGGGCACTGCTATATCATTGTAGTTGTCGACTACTTCACTAAGTGGGTCGAAGCTATGCAGACGTTCAAAGATGATGGAGAGACTGCAGCTCTCTTCTTATTTAACCAGATCATAGCAAGGTTCGGTGTCCCAAGAGAGATTTTCACTGACCATGGAAGTCACTTTCAGAATCAAATGATGATCGATTTAATGTCAAATCTTGGGTTACGGCAAGAACATTCATCACCTTACTATCCCCAAGCCAATGGGCAGGTGGAAGCTGTAAACAAAACTCTTAAGACTATCCTACAACGAACTATCAACTCAGCCAAGTCAAATTGGCATTTGATGTTATACTCAGCATTATGGGCTTACCAAACATCTGTTAAGATTGCAACCGGTTTCTCACCTTTCCAACTTGTTTACGACTTGGAGGCAGTCTTTCCCATCGAATGTCAAATCCCATCTCTGAAATTGGTAGTACAATTATTGCCAGACACTTCTCCACTTGAAGAATGGTTAGTACACCTTGAGCAACTTGATGAACATCGTCTCGATGCAGCCCTAGCCAACGAGGCTCATAAACATAAGGTCAAGTGTCAATATGATAGGCCCGTTCGTCCTTGGGTTTTCTCTGAGGGCGACCTTGTCCTCGTTTATGACCAAGACAAGGACCCCCTGGGGGTAGGAAAGTTTAAACCCATGTGGTTCGGACCCTTCATTGTTAAGGAGGTTTTAAAAAAGGGCACTTATCATTTGGTCAATTTTGAAGGGAATGCTTTGGCGGAGCCTAGAAATGGGCTCTACCTCAAGGGGCTCTACCTCAAGAAGTATTACTCATAGAACGGTCACTGTGGGTAACCTTTTGTAACATATGTATAGCCTTTGTGCTATTACTTTTTTACATTTCTTTTGAACAATGTGTTATGGACGTGTCATTAATGTTATCTTTCGTCACTATGGCAGATGTCAAGTGATTCCAAGGTGTTCATTGGGTATGCGGACAGTGCTAGTCGACACACGCAGAGGCTTGCCTCCGCAACTTGGGTAATCTTTACACCACAGGGTCATTTGTTATCTTTCGGAGGGATATTCTTAGGCGACACCACAAATAATGTTGCTGAGTATAGTGCAATTATTGAGTTGCTTCGTGATGCTTTGTCATTAGGTATCTCTTGTCTCCGGGTCTATCTAGATGCTCAACTGGTTGTGTCGTAGCTAAACAGAATATACCGAGTTCATGACCCAACTTTACACCGACAATTCCTTAGGGTATGTGTCTTGGAAAGCAACTTTGATTATATTACATATTTTCATGTTCCTAGGAGTCTAACTCAAATCACGGATACTCTAGCTAATCACATTTTAGATTGGCATCTTGCTCACACATGAAAAAGGTCATGATCATACACATGTAAATACATTTTTGTACACATAATCCATAAGACACAAAAAATAAATAAAAGACCATATATAAACATGATAAAATCCTTGGAGAACATAGATGGGAGCAAGCGCCTCAAAAAGTGGGAACCATAACGAGTCACTGGGGCTTGTGCCCTCAAAAAATAGATACATATCAGTGCTCGTGGCACATAAAAGTCTACATGTCTTTTCAGGGCATATGGGCCCTGTTATACTCAAATACAGCCTGACCCAAATGCCTAAACAATCGGACCCATGTCCGAGGTACCCCCACAATATGAGTCTGCAAGGAGGGCGGAAAGTCCTCTATCTCTGCCATGGGAACTGTGTAAGTGAGCGCAGTGAAGTTACGCCCAATCCGCCTAAGAACCCTCTCGGCCTCTCCTGCTGGGAGGTTCCCTGCCACCGTTGCTCCCTCGACGACGGCAGCTGTGGCCTCTGGCCGTGGGTGGCGCCTGTTCCATGCTTAATCGACAGGTCGCACGGGTCCCACATCTGCACACAATACAAGGTTCACCCATCAAAAACTCTGTTATACAAAAACATGATATATATATCAAAAAGACATAAAAATTACATATGCAAACAAAAAAACTAGGTAGGTGGAGACTTGCCCATCTCCCCTCGCTCCTCACCAGGAGGCACTGGTATCACTGGATCTCTGGAAAAATCGATCCCTACATATGGGTAATCCTCAATAGCTGGGATTTGCCGTGACAGCCAAGCAAAAAAGTCATCATTAAAGGCCTCTGTGGTCCTTCCACCACCCTGTCGCGGAAGCAACGCTGCCCATCTGCACACTGCGAGGAAAGTAGCCAGATGTCTTCATACTGTCAACCGAGGACTAAAACATGGAACTCTCTCAAATAAAAACAAACACAGGATGGTCCCAAACCTGAAGTTCCTTTGTGTCCGCTGTCTGCAAGCTGTCAACTGACCTGTCATGCTTGCTAGTAGTGTGGTACTCCAGTCAAAAATTTGTGCATTCATGCATTGAATTGCACAGTTCATCTGTGCGCGCGAAGCCTGGTGCACGGCTGTGGAGCCGATAATCCACCCAATGAGTGATAAAATGGTCTAGAGGGTGAGGCTGGTAATCCTAATCACAGGTACCGAGGAAGATCTCTGATTGGTCCTAGCCTCACAGTACTCCTCTATCAATTCCGAGACTTTGCTCGGCCCCGTAGGAAAAGTATGAAAGTTGATGGGTTCCCCTCTCCTCGAGAGGCCCGTCAAAAAGTAGATATCCTCGGTGGTGGGCACCAAGGATTTCCCCTCTATCATAAAGGCCTTTGCATCTGGGTGCCAATAATCAACCAAGGCATTCAGTAGCCTGGGTTGAGCGTGCATAAATGGACACAAAAAGAATTTTAATAAGCCACACTGTGTTAGCACGGCCATCACGTTCGGATCTGCAACCACTAACTCATTGGCGGCCTCGTGCTCCCTCTCCCTCCACTGAATATACATCCTGCCAAAACCACAAGGAAAAAAAGGGGAGTTAATTCTTGGTTCAATCAAATTTTCTATCACGTGGGGGGCACCGGCGGGCTGTCGAGGCGACAGTTGCGGGTACCCGTGTGCAGCTTTGGCTCTGCACGCGGGTACCCGCGAGCTGTCCCTGGACAACCCGTGTTTGCCTAGGGCCGACCTCTTTGAGGTCAACGCCGACCCCCAAACTCAAATACAAACAAAAATTGAAGTATTGAAATGAAAGACAAGGGAGTTTGTACTTACTTGGTCCAAGCAGAAGTCTGTTTTGTCCACTATAGATCCTGGAATCACGATCTTTGGCAAAGGGGGTCTTTTGGCTCCAGAGTCTCAGCAATGGTGATAATGAGCTGCCAGCTTCTATTTATAGACTTTTTGGCCTCTTTTTGTCACTTTTTTGGGCTCCTTTATCAGTTTCTTTATACCAAAAACCATTTAGAGTGATCCAGGAGTTATATGGGAGGGATTTGATCAGGTTTTGGGAAAATTTTTATTGAGTTTCAAAAAATAAAAAAAATATATATGGACGATCAATAAAAAAATTTCAAAAAAAAAAATCAACTTGAGCATATAGGGTAGGATTTCATCCCCACTGTTGCATCTCATTTCCTTTTGTTCTTACGATATAGGATTGATCCCATATGGTTGTGACACAGAACTGTCATATCTACTCTAGAAGTGTCACAACTTGGTGGTAGAGCTTGCCAAAACATGGATGCCCTAGGTAGTTCCTGGTTGCATTATGGTGTCCATGCCATTTCTAATAACACTGTAGGCTCGGGAGTCTGTGTAGTCTTTCATGAATAAGAGTTTGAGCCTCATTCGTATGAGTATTTTTCAATCTTTGTCTTACCCTCCAGACTCCCAAAACATAACGGGTCTCCTTTTAAGCCCTTTTCAGACCCTCTAAACATGAAAAGATTTCCGAGTGATCTTGTGATATTTCACGCTCGTTAAACTAAAATTTGAAGTCACGTCTGTCTGGTGGTAGTTTACCCCTTTTTCGGTCCAGATGGTCAACTGTACGAACAAAGGAATACTCTATTGAACTCCATTTCTTTAGAAGAGTATCCTCAGGTAAGATTTTATTCCTTTTTCAGGCGTGAGGGACTAAATTTATGAAAAAGTAACCCCCCCGGAGTCCATAGTTAATCTCTTTTCAGACTCCCTAAAATTGAAAAGATCATCGAGTGACCTTATTCCTTCACACTTGTTAAAATGGTCCAGAAGAACATTCCTGACGGAGTCCATAGTTAATCTTTTTTCAAACTCCTTAAAATTGAAAAAATAGCCGAGTGATCTTGTCCTTATCACACTCGTTAAAATGGTTTTGAAGTGACGTCTAATCGGTGCTAGTTTATCCCTTTTTCGAACTGACTAGACTATTGATGAAAAAGGTACCCCAATGGAGTTTCCTTTTATGCTTTTTCAGACTCTCTAAATATGAAAAATCACCGAGCTTCCCTTCTTTGGGCTCGTTAAAATTACATCGAAGGACGTTACCATTGTGTGTTCTATCAACCGCATTTGCATCCTTTACCCATCAGCCTAGTAACAGTTTTCCTTTGCGTCTTAACACCTTTGGCCATAGGAGGATTTTTCCCAATTATCATTTCCCTAGAACATCAGTCTTGTCCTTGTACCTTGAGCTTGTATGTTTGTGGTACTCGTTCCTCCATTGTAACGTAATATTCCTTTATTCTTTTTCAAAATCATCAAAAAGAACAAAAAAATCAAATATATCCCAAAAAGAGGATGGGAAAAGTATTTTCTTTATTGGCAGCATCATGAGTCTCCCTTGGATAAAGCACATCTGTCCGTTTGATTCATCAAACTTTGGGATGTTGTACGACCTTAGGAAGATTTTCTCGCTATATTGAGTTGTGTCCTCCACCGTTTGGTTACTCTTCCAAACATATGGAGAGTTTGCATTGCCTCCTGCTTTGTAGACTTATGATTAACAGATATGATGCCTGAGTCTTATCACTTGTCATGCTATTATCCAAGGGAAGTGTGTCACTAAGCCTGAGTTGGACCCTCTGCAATATGTCTCTTGTCCGCATACCCGGCCATCCTAAACGTCCAATCAAGTCTTTGTTCGAAATCACTGAAGCCTTCAATCCGATCATCAAGATTATCAAGACCATAACCGATGAGCCATCAAATACCTCTAGGTAGTGCAGTCATACACTCATATTACACTCCTACCCGAGTTTAGAATATTTTGAAGTTGTTTCTCGAGCTCTGAAGTACAACCATCAGGCCAAATCAGCTTCTGGGAGATGGATACTTTATATGTATATCTTTCTGATTTCGAGATGTAGCTCCACTGTGTATTATTTGTGGCTACTCTTCATAGTTATTTGACATGGATCTACAGTGTATTTGATTGGTATCCATTGTTCTTTTTTATTCCGAGTATGGGTATGCCCACCTCGGTGAGACATTTGATATTTGTTGCAGACGACACCTCTTGATTCCTGATTCCTGGGCTCACTCATTCAGCATATCAGTACAGATTGGTAAAGAATTGGTAATGTATTTCAGCCATCAGATGCTCTTCTGACCTCACACATTAGGGGGCATATGTTATAACCCTAAATTGCACCACACATGCTTACCTGGTATCCGGCCAACTCATATCTTTTCCTTGCCAAAGCCATGTTGAATAAACTCTGGAAAACCCTCTTAAAACAAGTGCAACGCACCCTAACCCTCTATTGCATGCGTTGGAATGTTGGCAAGACCACTACTACATGCGTTGGAATGCTGGATGGCCTACTATAGCCCACGTTTATCTAACAAAGCACAAAAACAAGAAAGTTGCCGACGGGACAAAAAGCTTTGGGTCAGTTAACTGGAACTCCCGGCCATGCATGGCCGAGAGTTCGTCCAAAACCCTAGCTCCTTCTAGACTATAAAAGAAGGGGTAGGGGTACTATTTGGGAGATGAAAATCATAGCAAAGAAACTCTGCCCAATTGTCGAATCCATTTTATCCCAACCCTTTAGCCTTTCCTCAAGCTTAAGGAGAATTCAAGAAAAGAAGTTGGAGGAAAAACAAGAGGAGGAGCCCAGGATCAGGATCAAGGAGCGGTGGCCGATCTCTATCATTATTGTAAGTTGAT
>CBVK0102912092.1:0-15371 GCA_900067695.1 Picea abies
TTGTGATATTTAATGAATACATTGTAATATGTTAATGACAAAGACTATGCATAAAACTCTATGTATGAAGCAAAGATGAGGACAATGGGAGAAATTAAGGATGACGATCTTATAGAATAGTTAATATATTTAACAATCTTATAGAATAGTTAAGAGATTTAAGTAGAAATTATTGGAGATAGTTATGGAGATGGTTGAAACCCATATTTTATCATGACATATTAGTTATGGTCACCTAAATCTATATAGAGAGATAACATGGGATGAGTGAAATTTCCTCTTCGAATGTCCTTTAGTTATGCATGTTTAATCTATATTTGTTGTTTAATCTCAACCGCAAGGTTTGGTATCAAAACTAAGGTTATTCATGCTTGAATTATTTAGAATTGTTTAATCTCAACCCCAAGGTTTGGTATCAAAGCTAAGGTTGTTCATGCTTGAATTATTTAGAATTTAGAGCTTGTTGCTAGAATTGTGACCTTGAAGAAGTGTCACAAGAACTATGAGATATGGTTATAAAAGCACAAGAAGATGTCGACTTGTCAATTCTATTATAAATACCATTTATAATAAGGCCACTTTGAAATGTGCATGAGGTTACTCCCTCCTATTCTAGAGTTCGAGTTGAAGAAGAGAGTTTGCATAGTGATTGTAGCATGTTCATATCCCACAAAACATGATACCAGAACTCTTTTAGTTGCTAATGACTGTTGGTAAGAGTGTTTTTCAAGAACACCTAGAGGTGTTTTATGGAGTCCCAAATATCAAACAAAACGATCACTACTACGCTAGAGTGTTGCCAAAGAGTTTTTGTTTCATCTGAATGATAATTTTTTAACTATATTTAAATCGGTGCTTAAAGATTGTTTGTGCAAGCAAAGTGATGCAATGAGCAACATATTTGTGGCATCCCAATATATGTTTTTGGTTTGCCACAACGAGAATCATTTCCACTTTTTTTGTTCAGTTGCATTTACAGTGTGATATTCACTTGTAAGATGTGTGGATATTTGCAGCTTCTCATATGTGATGGTTGAACTATTGGAATCGACAAACCTGACCAAGTAGAGATGGCTGCGAGGATCTCTTTGGCAAAGTAGAGATGAGAGCTGCCTGGTACACAAAACCTACCATACTTTAGGACTTTTGGAATTAGTGTGATCATGGTTGATTCCACTGTTTTGATCGATAACGAGAAAAAATGATGCATTGTGGAGAGAATGTGATCTGTTTAAAGAAGGTTTTAAATGAAATTAAAATCTCGTGCTTTGTGAGATCAGAATCAGAGCAAGTGAAATCTTGATCCAGAAATTTGAAAATAATGGTTTGAATATGGAGAATCGTGTCCCAGAATGCACACCACACAGTATGAAAATAATGGTTTGAATATGGAGAATCGTGTCCCAGTACCACACAGTTGTTGTTGTGGTTTGAATGTGGAGAATCGTGTCCCAGAAATGTGGAGAATGGTTTGAATGTGGAGAATCTTGATCCACAAATTTGAAAATAATGGATTGCACCCGTGACAACGCGGGAGATGGGACGATGGGTGGACAAATTGTTAAAGAAAAAGCTGGAAGCCAACTGTAAACGAAACATTGCAACAATCACGATGTTGGAGTCAAAGAGGCTGCTGAGCAGACCCACGTGTAGCACGAGAAACAATCCAGAAATTTATCCAAATTTAGACCATGAGAAACAAGAGAAAATGACTATTGGAGTAGTACACGTGTGGTCCATTTATATCTGTTGGTATGAAAATATTGGAGTTATTAATTCCTACTTCTCTTAGTGTTAATGTGGGATTCTGCATAATATGGTTTATTAATGTTTTGTTTTTTACGTTCAAAAGCTCATTCTACATTCCAGTATGGGTGAAATGTGTAATTCTCTGCTCAACTTGGAGTTGACAGGTAATTATGTTTTGGTGGAAATTTGATAATTTAATTAAGTTATCTACTTAATAATTTGAAATACCCAATCAAGTTATCCACTTAATAATTGAAATACCGGCACCACCAGTTATATATAGTGATAATTTAATAAGTTATTGGCATAGTTGTAAGTCAACATGTCATTCATATTTAATATAGTCTCATTAGGGTTAGGGTTTGTTTTTTGTAAAGGACTCAACAACACGACGTCCCATCCCGAACAATATACAATTGGGATATATCGCAAGCAAGCTCTCCCAAAAGTTCAAGAGTTCCGAGAGTACAATCTGTTTTGAGCGATCCATATGTCAAGTCATTCTTCATAGAGGGATCGATCAGACATGTGGCTTTTAGCTCCAGGTTGAAGTTGAAGAATCCTCCTCATTCAATTGAGAATCCATGTTAGATTCATTAACTTGTACTCTTCAATATCTCCTCCGTATCTCCATATTGAGTTTAAGATTGTATCGTAGCTAAATAAACTAATGTAGAGAGCATATATTTAAATTCATGATGGGTATTTTAGGTCGGAAGTCTCCATAAGTTAGGTCGCTTTTGTATGCTACTTTGTCATTTGTCTATGCATAAATATAATTTCATTGCTACAGATTCCATTCCATGAATTTATTTGATGTCTATTAAGCTATTAATAATTTGGTGTAGTAGCACTTTAGGCTCTATAGGTGTTGGTAGAGATGGATTTATTTAGTCATTTAATTTCTATCTTTTTTGGCATTGAGGCTACTACCTGCGTAGATCCATTTACCTTTGGATCTATCAGATCAAATCCATAGAGGTGCAAACCTCCTTTTAGAGTGAAAAAACTCGAGGAAAGTTTGCATGAAGAAAGTAAACAAAAGAAGAAGAAGACAAAGTCCTCGTGAAATGTAAACAGATGTAAAATTTTACAAGATGAAAGAAGAAGAACATGAGAGAATAAGTGAATGATAGAAGACAGAAGAGGACAACGAAAGAAAGTGATAGAAGATGAAAGAAGAATGGGCATAGATGTAACATCCTCACTCTAATCCCCAGTTTAATTAATGCATAATCTAGATATGAAATGTGGCTACAACCAAGCCATGTAATATGCAAATTTAATTTCTGAATTTTAATAAATAAAATGTGATGCCAGTTGTTGGGGATGTGGATAGAGATGGGGGTTGAGTTTTCCACAAGAGAAGGGAGTGTCTAAGAGGGGTCCAAGGGGGGAATTATTTATGGGTATTAATGAGTGTCTAAGAGGGGTCCAAGGGGGGAATTATTTATGGGTATTAATCCAAACCCACATTCTTGAACTTTATTATCATTATGTATAAAACTTCTATTTTTTTGTTTGAGTGTTTAAGAGACCAATCACTGAATGCATGTAAGAGGGTGGGTGTTAGAAGTCACATCCCATATTTGTTGGGAGCATGGGGATGAAGTAAAATCAACATTGGGGAGTGTGAGAGTCAACTTACTTGGGGAAAAGAGAGAAAATCCATATGTGCATAACAACATTTTTTGGACAGTCGTGTTTTTTGCATGAGCATGTGGAGAACAAGAAAAAGAATAACCCTAGCGCTGGAACAACAATGGACGGAAAATTCTGGAGAATTTTGGGAGTTGAATACTAAAGAGACAAGTTGTCAGGCCTGCAGAGTAACTCTCTTGTGAGTTGCACTATAACAACAAGTTATTGTTGTTGTTTTATTGGTAGTTTTTCATAGCAGTGAGTTCCCTTGAGTTCCCAATGGTGATATTCTCAGTTACCTATGCTAGAGAGAACCTGATAAATGAATGGGATGCCCAATGGACTAAGAGCTATGAAGTGGTACATTCCTTGGGTTGAGCAGGTCAAGAGGAAGAGAGCTGGTGGAAATTGGGATAGTTGTAGGAGAATAACAGTGGGTTGTGGGATATCTGAGTTGTGAGTGGACGATGGGAGACACCCTCTTTTTTGGATTATGAGACTCAGCTCAAGAGTGACTCACTGTTGAGATCTAGAATAACAATTCTATGGTTGGGTGGAACGTTCATCCCAAGCAGTTGGTTGCACAACTATTCTAAAAAGATAAGTGTTTATATGTGTTCTATGTTATTTTATGAGCTAAATTGTGGTGTTTTAATTCTGTGTATGTGAATGGTTTATATGTTACTGTGTATGGGATTAATTATTTGCATTCATGGTTATTTTAGCATGTCGTAGCTTCATTTAAAATAATAATAGTCGAATGGTTAAATCTATGTGCATTCCTATAGCTAGTAAGCTATGGGATTAGTTAGCATAAAATCTTATTATATGAGTAACTATGCATGTAATGGGCCTCAGTTGGGTTGGGGTATGTTACAGAACTAAGCACAAACAAAATATGTAGTGGTAAGTGGCAATCCAAGAAACATAAAGCAACAAAATAAGAAAAACAAGAATGAAGGAGCAAAAGCAAGATAAATAAATACTGAAAATAAAATCGTCTGTTCAATAATTGAGATGCAAAAGTAATTGAAGTGAAAATGAAATACGTAATAAGTTTGATTATCCTCTTTGATAATGTTTTTTTTATTATGGAAAAGAATATGGTCATGGTCCTAGGTTTAAATTGGCTAGATTAGCCTAAGATGAACATGTGTGAGGAAATTTTTTATATGTACCTAAGTCAAATGATGATGTAATGGTTGTAAACCATGATAAGGATAGTGTACCCCCATATTATGATTGTTGATGGTTTGTGGTAAACCAAAGACATGACCATTGAAGGTTCACAGTTAGTGAGAAACCACTTGGTTTAATGTATGGTTCATGGTAAGTTGAAACCACTAGAGATATGTAATGGTTGAGGGTAATCCACAAAAACCTAGGATGTGATCATGAGTAAGCCATAGAAAATCTAGGATGATGATTGATGATGATGCAAGGAGAGTGAAAAGGTTTGTGATTCAAGAATGGGTGATGAACCATGTATGAGAAAAACCTTCCTATAGAACCGGTAGATACAATGACTAACAACCCATGTATTCCATTGGATGGTGACCTTTTTTTATATGGAATTTAACAAACATGATGTTTATATTTTGTAGGTACAGGATCCAGTTTAAAGAAGATGAAGAATGAAGAATACCAAAGATGAAGATTGTAGAAGACAAAAGATGAAGCTTGAAGCCTGAAGTAGATTGAGATAAAAAGCATAGAAGAAGATGGAAATTGAACCAGCGAAAGAGAGAGAAGATGATTGGAATCATAGGTACTCATTAAGTGGGGGTACAAAGAATTAACTCCTACTTTTGATATTTAATGAATACATTGTATGTGTTAATGAGGAATACTATGAATAAAACTCTACATATGAAGTAAAGATCAAGCCAAGGAGAGAAGTTAGGGATGAGAATCTCACAAAATTAGTTGAGAGATTTAAGGAGAGATTATTGGAGATAGTTATGGAGATGATTGGGAATAATGTATTACTACTACATATTTTTTATGGTCACTTAAAACTGTAGAGAGAGGTCAAGTGTACAATAGAAACATACACGAGATGATTGATTGAACAAAATTTCCCCTTTGGGGGTTTCTTGAGTGTAAACTATCTGTGTCGCTTGCTTGATGCATGTTTGAGTGTATATCTATCATTCAATATCAATCCCAACACTAAGTCATATATAATCTATTGTATTATTGTTTCATGAGAACCATAGATGAAAGGTCATCACATAGTTTGATAGATCTTCACTAGGTTGACCCTCAAATTTGTAGATATCATGTGGCAACTTGGTAGGCATGACAAGCCATATTGAATCATGGAGGATAGGGTCATTTATGAGTTTTTCTCAATATAGAAGATTCATATTATCTATGCAAGGAAGGTTTGGTCCATTCATAGTATATGCACTAGTATTCGAAGAGCTAGTAGGTGAAGAGCTCGAAATGGAAGAACTAGTGAAGGATGAGCCTTCGAAATGGAAGAACTAGTGAAGGATGAGCTTGAATTGAAGGGCCTCGATGTGGAGGAGCTTGGATTTGGGTTTAAAGAGGTTGAAATGCATCTTTATAGAGAGATATAAATAACAAGGATCCCTCCTAGCAAAGGGGGCAGGCCACAAAACCTAAGAGAATTCCTATGAAACTAAGGGTTTGTTATAATGCCTAGTTTTAAATCTTTATATTCTAAAATGTGATAAAAACAAGTGTTAGATGTGAAAGAATTATCACAATGATATCCCTGATTGAAGCAGATGTATAGGTGGTTCAACAAGTGGCTTGTACGTGTGTTTCAATTGGTGGAAAAAGTATGATTAGTGAAGAGGTTGACCACACTATTATGGAAAATAAAAACATTCTCCTAAGATGGTATGAATAACCACACAATCCAAAAATCATAATTGGGCCTTCCAATTGCCTCAATGGATGGTGATGAAATATATATAAGAAAACAAATGAAGGTGAGACAAAACTAGTTATAATGGAATACCCTTGGGGAAAATGTACAAGGGTTGAATAACTATCTATCTCAGGTTCCTTCGCAATCCCACGAAATCCACAAGGTGGTAAACCTAAAATTGGTAATTAGGATACCTCTTTGCAAATCATGGACAAGGAATTACTGGTTTCAAACAATCAAGGGGCGATATATTGAAAGAGTTGAGTGGCTCCATCAAATTACTAGTCGCTACATAAGCATTGCCACTCAAAAGAAAGTGCATCCCTTGTGTTGGAAAACACATCTACCAGTATGTTTTTTAAGTACCCTAGGAAAACAACTATGTTTCAATGAAAAGCAACCACCATGTTTTAATGAACAATAACCTTGGATAGTTTTTGGGAGGTTTTAGCGGAATTTTTTTCATGGTTCTTTTATAAATACCGAGTGCATTGGTGCTCTAACACATGGTTCACCATGGTAGGGTTATTTTAAAATATATATATATACTACGGTGCGCTCCTTAAATATTGATACATCGGTGCTCTAACACAGCACACCGTGGTAGGGTTATTTCAAAAATATATACTCTAGTGAGCTCCTTAAATACTGACGCACCTATGCTCTAACAAAATGGCACACCGTGGTAGGGTTATTTCAAAAAATATACTACCGTGTGCTATCTAAATACTGATGCAGCAGTGCTTTAAAAAATGGCACACCTTGGTAGGGTTATTTAAAAATATATATATTGTGGCACGCTCCTTAAATACGGACGCCCTGGTGCTCCAATTTTCTCTCAAAAATAGCGCATCGTGGCAGGGTTTGCGAGTCTTAATGATAGGATTCTCGATGTTTCCAGTTTGATCATCAGTAATTGGTTGCTTGACCTTTTGTTGATTTTTCTTCCTCTTGTTATTCTTTTTCTTCATCTTCTTAATCTCCAAGTTACTAGCAGTGAGGCTTTCACTAGGTGAAGAAGAAGAAAAAAAAGAAGATGCAATGGGTGAAGAAGGAAAATTATCAACATGAGGTGAACATTCTTGAGAGGGAGGGTGTGCATTCAAAACACTTGGTTCATTCGAAGCAATATGTGCATTTGGAAAAACTGGAGTGGAAAAAAACCACATGGGTAATCCTATGGTGAGTCCCGGTAAACTCAAAGTAGCAATGTATGGAGGACCAATGTTTCCAATAGAAGGGAAAACGAAAGGTTCCCCAAGAAAAGGGGTTCCTTCGTTGGGAGTTCCAGGAACTGATGCCATAGAGAGAAACTCGATCTAGATCCCAGTAAAACAAAGAGTACACACTATCAAAGTCTAAAAGTAACAAACAGTCATGTGAATAGATGGGATCAAAAGGAGGAATCTCACAGGAGTGTCAAGTCGTCACAACTCGCGATATATTGTAGGGTCCAACAGTAATACTCGACCAAATATTTCAGAGCACCAACCAAGGAGGATAAATCATACCATTGGTCATATTACCCGAGTACCTAACAATATGTGTGTAGTAATCTCCTTGAGTGTTGTTCTTGGTGTATTGCGACAACAAGATGATCGAAAGGATGTTCGGTTTCAGGTCCTATAAGGGTCTCTTGATATACTCAATGGTGTGTGGGAGCTCAAATATGTAGTAGTGTTGTCTAATGCGCAATCATTCGAAAGGGTCCTCCCGATATACTCGAAGGTATGTGGGATAACCACACAATCCCTGGATTGTAGCGCTGGAAAATAACGACATCTCCTACGTTTAAAGACTCTGGAACATGTCTCTACCTACTCACAAAATGTTACTAAAAAATTTAATTAATTTTCATTTTAAGGTTGTTTGTTACTCAAAATGGATTGTGGATGTCATTAAACAATGATGTGTGACACTTGACTCCAAGAAGACTTCAAAGAAAATATGAATGCAGTGAAATTTTTTCTTTTGATGAAAGTTATCTATAGAAAGGAGAAAGATATTTCAAGCAAAGAAATAATTACTAATTTCAAAGAAAGAAATAAAAATTACTCTTTGAATGTAATAGGTGTTTAATATATGAATCAAAGAAATTGCAGAATACACGATTCATGCCCCCCCCCTTGGCCATGAGGGGGAAAATGTTTTAAGAATGAAAGCTCAAAAATGCCAAAAACCATGCAATTTTGTTCGATAATGCAAGCTTAGAAATGCACCACCCAAAAACTTCAAGGCAAATCATTCAATGAAGAAAGATTACTTTGTTACTATCAAAAGCCATCAAGAAAACGATATAAAATCTTAAATTGAAAAGCACTCCAAGATACAACTCAGAGATTCTACCCTTTTCAATTCAAAATAAATGAGAGAGAATAAGCAAAAATTTCAATGGTGAAAAGAAGCTCTAGATCATCAAAAAGAGTGTAAATCAATGAATTAACTAGTCAAAAAAATACTCCAATCATCAGATCTGAGATCTGGAAAAGAAATAACTGTCAAAAGATAATTTTTCAAAGGTTTTCATGGGTTGCTTTGACAGACAGTGCGACAAGTCAAGTTATCACATGCAGAAGGAATAACACAGTGCGACAATGTCGCTTTGTACCTCAAACAAGGATGTGACAAGGCTAGTTGTTGAGAGAAGAATAATGTTATAGTGCAACAATTTCGCTCTGTATCTCAAACTAGGATGCAACAAGAAACTAAAATCAGAAAAAATGAAAATTTTCTCAGACTCTTCAGTGGAATTTTAGATTGACTGATTAAACAAGGACAGGTGATGACTCAGAAAGACTCAAACATGACACAGGAAGTGTTGTCGCAAGAGTCGACTCTAGGCTGTAATAGAGCCAAGCCTTAGCACATTTTAAAATGAAAAATGTTGGCATCAAACCCTATGCAGCAGAGATATATAGACCCCGTGTAAACTTATAAGCTTGATGCGATTGGGATGAAGACATTAAGGAGAGAAAAATTCAAACTCTGTTACAACAGGAAGCAAACTAGGAAAACAAATATAGAAAAGCATTCCCCAGTATGGTCATCATTTGTTTTGTGGACAAATTCGTAAATGAAGACATAAACAAGTCTCCCTAGTTCAGGAACCCGAAACTAGAACAAAAAAAGACAGAACACACTCATTTCCTTAGGTTCAATTGAAATTCAAAAAGGATAAAAAAAACACGTACATGTTTAACCGATGTTTGTCCTTATGAATAGTAGCTCTAAGCTTGATCTGATTCTTTCTAGAAACAGAGACCTATAAAAAGGATCAAACAAAACCCGTTAAAGTAACAAACATACATATGTTTCAATAAATCTATGTAAATAGCCAAAGAGAAAGACAAATAAAAACCATTGACAGCCTTTATTAGGAAAGGAAAATGTATTACTGCATTAATAAATCAGGTAAAAGATTACAAGCAAGCCTTAGCGTTGATAAACTCTTTCCAGTAGTTCAATTCTTCAATACTCATGCAACTTCCATGATTTCCATCACCATCTCTTGATCACTTTGGCACCACTAAATCTCTTAGAACCAAAATGAGACTCACAATCTCTCGATCAAAAATCAGAAGTTATTCTCAATTCACCATTATTTCATTACTCATCACTTATTCTTCTAATTAGCCTTTCCCTTTAGAAGATTCCTCCATTTATATATTGGAGAGGAAGCCATGAGGAGATTAGGATGAGAGGTTAGGATCTCATCAAATCAGGAGAGACAGGTGAGATCCAAACCGATCGACAAACAAATCATCATGGAAACGTCTCTTCTAGAAGCTTCGAGAATTTCTTCATTGTTCCCATGTACAAAGGTTGTTGCACACTTAAACCTCAGCAAAGAGCGAAACTGTCGCACCTTCCAGTGATGCAGCATGTGAAAAATTATGTTGTCTCACCTTTCTAGAATGTAACAAGCAACAATCTTGAAAAACATAGTTTTTAAAGGATTTCCTCAAGTTTTGCATCTTCCCAAGAAAGGTTCTTCCAACTTCTTTAGGGATTGTGAAAATAATCCTTCAAATGACAATATAAAGGCACACATCATCAATTTCATCGACATGACGAAAATAATGTGTAACAGAATTCCCCCCAAAGTATGAATTTAGAAATGAAGTGATAGCTTAAATACTTTGTCATACGGGTAGTTAAAACAAAGAACGCAATGGTTGGAGACCTGCCAACAACATAAGGAAAATTGTAGTACAATATTTTATCATCACTGAGGTAGGCATCCCCACACTCAGAATATAAGAGACTATAAGCATGGTTGTTGAAAAATACACTACAGATCCATGATCGTATTTACTAAAGATATGGCCACGAAAAATACAATGTGGATCCATATCTCCGTGATTTTAATAGATTCATAGCCGAGAATATACACTATGGATCTATAAATCATAATAGTAACATAGTCATGGACCAATACAATGTGGATCTATGTGATAGCATTACTCCATTATTTTCCATCGCAGCCTAGGGAAATAAATATTCAAAGGAAGTTCCCCAAGGTTTTCATATTGATCCCAATTTTGAAGTATGATTCTAACCATGTGAATAAATGTCTTAACATCAAACATGATATAAACCACTTGATTACTAGTGATTGAGGTACATCGTTAACAAGTGCGAGGGAAATCACCATTAATGTCAATGATCCCCAAGTTATTGTAGTACATTCCTTCGAATGTGAATTGATGAGTTGAAGTCAAACATTTGATGGAATCTTTTTATCAGAGGTCAATGATGTAAACTCCCTTTCAAAAGCGAGGATACCTACCATTGTGGCATGCAAGTTCCAAGGTACTAAATAACTTTGAAATCATCTTCCTAGATAATGATTTGGTGTGGATAGGAAGTGATTCATCACAGGAGGGCCTTGATGTATTCCCCCATCAACGACACGAAACAATCACAATATTTGTAGTAAAATCACTGCGTAATTTTAGGACCAACTCATGGATGGCCAACAAGATAGGAGACTTAAAGGACTACAGAGCTTGGTCGACGCAATAGAAGGCTTCTTGGTTTAACTTTTCTCGAACAATGACATGAAAGAGTTCTTGGAAGCACTGACTCAAAATAGAAGATTATAAGGAAAAAACTTGCAAAAAAGGGCATGATCGATGAGAGACAAGTGGATTTCCCAACTTTGACGCAAAAGGTAAAATATGCCATGTTCGAGAGTGATTGTTTCCATTAATACAGATTCAAGTACAAATTCCCTTTCCAATTTTCCCCCACTATGCTTGGTGAGTACCTCTTTATTTTTTAATGACCTTGAGGAGGATAACAAATGCTCATGTATAAGCTTGACCTTCGGACAAGTCTCTCAGAGTATTTTTAACAAACCCTAGGAAGTAGTTGTTCGGTCCCATATGGGTCTTCCATTACAGATTTTACGAGTCCATAGGAAGTAAACTCGGTGGTTTTTCATGTTTAGAGAGTTTTAAAAACACTTAAAGAAAACTCTGAAAAAGGTCTTTTTTTATAAAATTAGTCTCCCAAGCCCAAAAAAGTATAAAACAATTCAAGGGAGAACTCTCCTAACCACAATGGATAGGGTGTTCATTTTTCGTAAATAGTCTGATGAGACTAAAAAAGAGATAAACTATCATTCAACAAACATGCTTTCTAATTCACTTTAACGAGCATGAAAGAAAACAAGATCGCTTGGCAATATTTTCATGTTTAGAGAGTCTGAAAATAGCTTAAAGGAAAATCCAGGGGGTTCCTTTTTCATATAACCTTTACAAGTCTGAAAAAGTGATAAAATTATACTTGATCACATTCTCATGTATTTATGAGCACAAGAAAGAACAAAGACTAAGCTCGTAATTGGTTTCATTTTTACACAAGCTTGAAACAAAATTAAACTATTCTTGTGGTTTCATTTTTACACAAGCTTGAAACAAAATTAAACTATTCTTGTAATTTCCCAACGTAATTTCCAAAGGTTTTGAGGGATACCCATGGGTGGTTGGGACTCTACCACTAGCTTGAAAAGCTAGCAAATTAACTCTAGAATGGTAATCAAAGGCTGGATACATGCCCCCCCAAGATTTGTTTCATTCGTCGACTTTCAGGTTTTCACCAACTTTTGTACCAGATGGATAAAAAGGATAAGAGAAGATGAAATGAAGGTTTTGCTATGAGTTCTAACGAAAGACTTGACTCAACATCTACAATATCTAGTGAAAGACTCAATTGAACGAGAGATTTGACTTTTTCATTTTTTAACGAGCTTGAAACAGGAAAAGAACTATGCTTGTAACCTTTGGGTTTGATTCCCATACCTCTGTTTCATTTTTTAACAAGATTGACACAAAAATGGGAACTTTGCTCAATTATGGTTTCATTTTTTAGTGAACTTGGAATCTAAAATAAAACTGTGCTCATGATCGGGTTCATTTTTTAACGAGCTTGAAATTGAAAAGAAACTATGTTCTTAACTTTTGTCTTGATCATGGCTCCCAAGAGGACAATTCTGTGGAGGAATACATGTCAAGGGAAAAAAACTCGATCATGGATTCCAAGAGATCTTCGCTAGACGGAAGAACAACACTCTGGAAGGGATACATGTCGAGGGCCATGATAGGGGTAGGGAGATCAGGCTCTAAAATTCATATTGAAGAGATCACCATGTCAACTACTGGATCTAATTCAGAATAAGTGAGAGATTCTTTCTCACTCAGAGTTGAATGCATGGGACAAGTTTCCACATAATTGACCTGCGGCAGGCGGATGACGTTGGCATATAAGGACCATTTAGGGAAGTCAAATGGTTGACCGTCATATGAGGGTGAATGAATGAAAGATGGTTTATGGTCACTATGTTTCCATTATGGGGGAAACATATAACTCTAAATATTGTGGACACAACAACCTTCATAGAATAAACGTAGTCTCACCCGGGGAGCAAACTAAATTTCAAGGGGTCATGGACTACCATCACATCAATGTAGGCCATTTCCCCCCCCAAAGTAACAGGAAATTGAGGAAGCATCCCTAAAGGTTGATTAACCCTTCTTTTAAAATCTAACAGATTATGAGTCACAGGCGCAAGCCAAGGTGAACCAAGATCTTTCCAAGCATTTGAGGATAGGATGCTAACAAAAGCTCCTTTGTATATTATAGTTCTAGGAATATACCTACCACAAACTTCGACGACAATTTGGAAAGGCACGTAAGAAGGAAGACAATGTTTTTTTAGAGCATTCCAATCAATGGTAATTGCATTGCTTGGAGGGGGTGTCATTGGAACGACTGAAATGCCCCCTGGTCTAGAAGAATCTATGGTAACAATAAAAATCTGAGGGACATCTTCACTCTTCAAAGGATAAGTGGGATCGATTGAGCAGGGGACCAGATCGACCACTCTGGTGTCACTCTTCAATGGAAGAGTGGGATCGACCGATGATCGAATCAGATCGATCACTTGGGTTTCACTCTTCAATGGAAGAGTGGGATCAACAGATGATGGAATCGGATCGACCACTTTATCAACTGGGTCAAATGAGGATGAAACCAAATTGACCACTTGATCAACCGGACTAACTAGGAATGTAACCAGATTGACCAATTCATCAACCAATGGTGGGTTGGGAGAAATTTTGCGGTAACCATATGGAAGAGGTTGTTGAGAAACAACAAGGTCTTCCAACAATTTTGAGGCTTCATCCATGCAAGGAAAAAGGTAGGTGTGGTTCGTCTCCTTACATAGAAAGCAAGGAAATTTGAATTTACTCTTCTTACTTCCAATTAGATTACTAGTCAATGGGTTGTCACTAGCATGACCTGCAGTGGTCGATTACGTGAATTTAGAAGAAACCTGAGACCACACTTCTATGACCTTGGGAATACGAGGTAAATCTTTGATATGGTGATCACCCTTGCAAATGTTGCAAGGGAATTTGGGTTTGTGAGTCTTAATGATAGGATTCCCGATGTTTCTAGCATGATCATCAGTAACTGGTTGCTTGACCTTTTGTTGATTTTTCTTCCTCTTGTTCTTCTTTTCATTTGTCTTCTTAATCTCCTAGTTACTATAAGTGAGGCTTTCACTAGGTGAAGAAGAAGAAAAAGAAGAAGATGCAACAAGTGAAGAAGGCAAAGGATCAACATGAGGTGAACATTCTTGAGAGGGAGGGTGTGCCTTCGAAACACTTGGTGCATTCGAAGCAATCAGTGAATTTGGAAAAACTAGGGTGGAAAACAACCACACGAGTAATCCTATGGTGAGTACTAGTAAACTCAAGGTAGCAATGTAGGGAGGGCCAACGTTTCCAATAGAAGGAAGAACTAAAGGTTCCCCGAGAAAAGGGGTTCCTTCGTTGGGAGTTCCAGGAACTAATGCCATAGAGAGAAACTTGGTCTAGAGTCCAGTAAAACAAAGAGAACACACTATCAAAGTCTAAAAGTAACAAACATTCATGTGAATAGGTGGGATCAAAAGAAGGAATTTCACAGGAGTGTCAAGTCGTCACAACTCGCAATATATTGTAGGGTCCAATAGTAATACTCGACCCAATATTCCAGAGCACCAACCAAGGAGGATAAACCATACCCTTGGTGGTATTACCCGACTACCTAACAATATGTGCGTAGTAATCTCCCCAAGTGTTGTTCTCGGTGTATTGCGACAACAAGATGGTCAAAAGGATGCTCGGTTTCAGGTCCTATAAGGGTCTCCCGATATACTCAATGGTACATGGGAGATCAAATTCGTAGTAGTGTTTTCTAATGTGGAACCATTCGAAAGGGTCCTCCCAATATACTCGAAGGTACATGGGCGAAACATATAGTCCTCGAATTGTAGCACTGACAAATAACGACATCTCCTACGTTTAAAGACGTTGGAACACATTTCTACCTACTCACACAATGTTACTAAAAATTTTAATTAAGTTTTGTTTTAAGGTTATTTTTTACTCAAAATGGATTGCGGATGTAATTCAACAATGATGTGTGACACTTGACTCCAAGAATACTTCAAATAAAATATGAATGCAGTGCAATCTTTTCTTTCGATGAAAGTTATCTATAGAAAGGAGCAAGAGATTTCAAGCAA
>CBVK0102912119.1:0-28031 GCA_900067695.1 Picea abies
TTGCCCCCTCGAAGAGGCTTATTATCTGAAATTATCTCTTTTTCAAGGCGTTGAGTACTTTTTTTGAGGTTTTTCTATGCTATATTGATATTTGGTTCTTAACATGTTTCGAATCCAGTCAATTCCCTTTTCCATGAACAATGGAAAAGTGAAATCACCCAGAATAGATCTATGGCGCACACTTCTCTGAAAACCAATGGCTATGATCCACTTCGGGACTCTGACTTGAGGAGTTCCAAGTGTTCCAAACACCCCTTTTCCCCAGAGTGACTTTTACTTAGAGCTACGAATCAAGTTCCATGTGATCACCTTGATCAACAATCGAGATTGTCCTTCATTCTCACTTTGGGAGACTTAAATTCAATGCCCCTTTGCTCCTCATTCTCCCGGAGTGTCAATCCTTTGAAGTGACAGGTCTTTCTCCACACATCCTTTCTTAACAAACGGCTTAGATGAACTCTGGCCTTTGGGACTTTTGACCCTCAAAAACTTACTCAGAAATATCCTCGAAGTGTTCTATCACTGTAGTGATAGATATAAGGCCAAGTGTTCCAACAACGGGTGGCTAGGATGATTCCTTACCTTTGGAGCTTCGGACGACTTCTAGTCAATGACTCCACTTCCTCCTTTCATTTCCTCTAGAGTACACACTTCCGTACTCCACAATCTGATGACATGTGTCCCTCTCAGACCAATGGTCATGATTTACTTCACTACTTTGGGCTCTACGATTTTTGGCTTCACCACTCTCGTTTTCCTTTGAGGTGATTTTCTTTCGAAGTATGCAGATCTCCACCATGCATCCTTCAATATCCAATGGTCCAGATCTCTTTGGCCTTCATGATATCGTGAGAATTTCTCTTTTCTCCATGCAAATATTCTAGAGCTTTATCTCCCAGACATTCTGATATGCTTCCACATATCCCCCTCGAAACCGACAGCTTAGATTTATTTCGCAGCTTTAGGAATTCGGTGATCCAACCCCTTGAACACCTTCAAACCTTTGAATGCACGAAGTGATGAAGGACTCAAAGAATATCCTTTGTGGAAATTCCCCAGATCTCACAATATGGAAAGATCCTGATTCCTTCAAATGGGTTTTGCTCATTGATCAAGAAATTTTCAATGGGCTCCTCCCTACTAAATAATTTTCATTCGCTATCTCTTCTGAGCTTGTTCCTTCTCAAAACTTTGATCTCCTCCAAATGCTTCTTCGACACTTAACCGAATATCAACTTTGTGCACGCCTTGCAGCATGATTCTTTCACTTAACCCCTTTGCGTGTGATTGTGCACTCCTTCCAACAGTTCTTACATGACTCAATTGTTCCTCCTAAACAATTTGATGTTGAGTGTGTTTCTACCTATGCACACCTTGTGTAGTTCTTTTGCACTCTTTGAAAATAACTTCACGTTATTCCTCTTGAAATTTTGAGTCAAAACAAACCCTGTCAATGCACTCCGTGCGGACACTATGCACTCCTTGCATATTGTTGGGCTCGTAATTTGGTTGTTTTATGATGATGATTAAATCTTTTTTGTATCGGTATTATATGTATTAATAACCATTTTGAAGATGTTTTCAAAGTATTTTGTATCAATTCATTGTCGATCTACAATAGGTATGTGCAATTGATGTTTTACAATGGATTTGATATCAATTGGATTTGATTTAATGATCAAAAGAATCTAATGCACGATCTATGTGTCACAGGATGAATTTGCAATGAAAATTTCCATCCAGTAGCTCATCTGGTACTCCATCCGACACTACGTTCGGTACTCCATCTGGCACTGCGTCCGCCACTGCATCCAACAATAAAAATGTGGGTGAGTTGGAGGTTGTTATATCGGTGGCCTATGCTGGACGAATCAACGACATGGGTTTTGTTCACCCTCATGGCCTCTAGTTACTGAGCTCTTGACATCTTATATTAGGTAGTTATGCTAATCCCTGAGTGGCTCATTCAGTTTCTAGAAGCCAAAGCTATTAACAACTAATTTAATGAATTTGATATTTTAAGAGGAGGTCAACCTCTCAAGCTATAATTCTCCTATAAATACCACCAGTAGTGGCAATACCAAGGGGAAGAATTTTAAGAAGACATTTTTATTGTGTAATTGAGACATCTCTGTAAACTTATGATTAGACTGCATTTTTTAATGAATGGTAGTGTCGTGTTGATTCTTTGATCTTAATTTTATGTTGAGGAGTTGCCTTGACCTCCTAGGGGGCCCACCAGTGGTCTGGGTGATTGTTCTAATTAGTGTAGATTTATAATTGTTCAGTTTCCTTTCTTAGTTTTTCAAAATCATTTTTTATTGTGTCAAATTCCCAATTCTGATTTCTTGTTGTGTGTTTATTTTAGTTGCAAAATTGTGTATCTAATTCCTCCTTTTAACTGTAGATTTTTTTCTGAGTTAATGCTAATGAATTTGGTTTGTTGCAGGTTGAAGAATCTAGTTAATTGAATTGTTATGTCTCCTCTTTCTTAGTTATGAGTGACTTTGCAGAGTACTAACTTAGACAGATTTATTTGCGGCATTGGATATATTGATTTCTTCTGGTAATTTTGATAGAACCTTAATTTAGATAGGTTTATGTGTAGTTTGGATAGATTAGTTGTTGTAGTTTAGGCAATGTTTATATTAACAGAGTATTAGTTTATATAGTGTTTGTTTTTCAAGTTATGATTACAAATCTTTCCTGTAGGTTTGCATCATTTCCCAATTTTGTTTTTGTTGAAATTACTAATACAACTGAGAGGGGGGGTGAATTAGTTGTCTTTGAGCTTAAACAATATAATTTTGTTAAAACATTCTTAATCTTTCTTCAAGTGATCATCAACATTATACAACATATGGACATTAAAAGTAAAAAGCATCAATCACACATAAGGTATACACAGAGACAGATTTTCATGAGGAAACCCATAAAGGGAGAAAACCTCTTCTTCTTTGAAATGATAGGCAGTATTTTAAGTTTTGTACATCATCTCTAATTGAGAACCAACTCAATGTGAGGTTGATACCTCTGTTTTACAAGCTACAACTTGTTTGAGAGCACCAACTCTTTGGTTTCTCTAGCACCCACTAGAAGGAAGCACCAACTCCCTGGTTTCTCTAGCACCCACTAGAAGGAAGCACCAACTCCCTATATGTTCCAGCACCAACTGGATGGAAGCACCAACTTCCAGTTACACAGGCTCCAACCTGTATAATAGAGAACACTTGTTCTCCCTTGCACCACCCTGCCACCCTAGTTTCTCTGGCTGCAACCAGATGGAAGCTACAACTTCCTGTGTTCAAGCTCCCACTTGAACCTCTGAGGACAACAGTCCTCCTGAGCACCTCCCAACCTCCCTAGAATATGATTGGCTAAATAAATAGTCAACTTTACAGATAAATCAGTTCTTACCAATCTTTTTTTGTTCTGTAAATCTGGTCTTCTACACACTATTTTGCTGCTCTTCTCTTCCTCTGTCTATTCATCATGTATGCTCTGCATCAACTAATTCTCTCATTCTGCTCTTCTTCAACTTGTTCTATTATTCTGCTTTGTATTTCATCTCACACTGCACATATGCTCAATCTCCTCCTGCGCATTCTCTCATTTTCTTTTTCTTACAGTTTCATTCTTTTCTCATGCAGAACAACCAACCTCACGCTGTCTGTCTCATTTTCTTTTATACACACTCATGGCGGTTCAACTTCCCATCTCCTTAGACAAAAGGAAGATAACTATCTCAACAACTGAAACACCAACTAATCGGCAATCATGAGTCAGTTTTGCTAACAGATTTGAAACTGAGGAGTTAACTATGAGAGAGAACAATAACCCTCCGATCAACACTTGATCTGATGGTTCAGATCATTCTGCGATCTCGTGATCTCTGAAGTTCCGATACAGAACTTTTCTGCACTAGCTCCTTCCCCAATATGACTATGGTCATAACCAAGCATCTATGAAAAAAGCGCTTTCACGATTTCTCATTTCGTGATTTTCGACATTATGCTCCTTTGACCCCAAGTCAGCAAAATTTCGATCACTTGCCACATGTCCTGTGATTCGATGGTCTAGCTGTGATCTTGATTCAATGACTATGATTGAATCATGATTTCACAATTTCGACATTCTTGTTGCATTGGGTTCTTTTCCTCTCCATGTTGCGATTCACGAAACTCCAATATGGAGTTATGTCAATGGTCCAGATCTGATCTCTATTCAACAGCTGCGATTAAATCGCAATTTTTCTTATCGCGAAATCGAAATTCTTGTTGCATTGTTTACTTGCCTCTCCATGTTTCGATCCCCAAAACTTCGATATGAAGTTAGATCAACGGTCCAGATCTGAGCTTGATTCAATGGCTACGATTGAATTTCAATTTCGCATATCACGAAATTGACATTCTTGTTGCATTGTTTATTTGACATCTCCGACATGCGATCCTCGAAACTCCGACATGGATTGGAATCAACGGTCCAAATCAAAGCTTGATCTGATGGCTCAGATTACATCGCGATTTTGCATATCGTGATATCAGGATTCTTGATGTTAATAATATTTGACATGTCCAACTCGCGATCCTCGAAATTCCTACATGGACTGGAATCAACAGTCCAGATTCAACCTTAATCTGACGGTTCAGATTACATCGCGATTTTGCATATCATGATATCGAGAATCTTGATGTCAATAATATTTTACATGTCCAATACTCGATCTATGAAACACCTGAATTGACTGGGATCAATGGTCCAGATTCAATTTTGATCTGACGGCTCAGATTGAATCGCGATTTCGCATATCGCAATATCAGGATTCCTATTGCATTGTTTCTTAAACATCTCCAACACGTGATCCTCAAAACTTCGATAGGGAGTTGGATCAACAGTCCACATAACCCCCTGAGATGGATGGTTGTCGGGATTTCAACATTTTGTGTGCCTGATTCTCCTTGTTATACGTTAAAAGGTGTGCAGGTTCTCCTTTATCCAACGATGGTCGGGTCCTGTGCTTGGATCTAACATATAATATCTATCCTCCTCTTCAACGCTCTTCTTGTCTATATTCTGATATGACGGCCCTCGTTCTTTCGGGAATTTTGAATGGATCCAATGATCAGAAATGATTCTCAATCTTTACGAGCTTTCGATCATTCGATCAACCTGAACTTATCTTCTGCTTGTTTGGTTTCCTTACCTTCGATCAGTCGATCTTCCTAATCATATCTTCTGTTTTCTTGTCTATTACAAACTTCCTGTACTTATGCCACTTGCCATCAATGACAAGAATTCGATGTCTGTTAAATATTTTCCATTCGATGTCAGTTAAATATTTGCCAACAATCTCCCCCTTTGGCATTGATGGCAACACAAGCACCCACATGTGCACCCACATGCATTCGGATTCGACTCAATGGCAACACAAGCACCCACATGAGCACCCACATGCATTCCGACTCGACTCTCCTTCCGAACTCTTTTCTCCCCCTTTGACATCAATGTCAAAGAAGAAACACTCTTCCCCTGATCTATTGTAAAACATACTCCCCCTGTTGACTATAAGCATTTTGGAAATACACCAGATATTCAATAAATACTCCCCCTGACCAGGTGAACAGATTAGACACAAGAGATTATAACCCCCAACTTTTGATGAAGATATCCAAAAGGGGTCACTACTATTGGTTTAGTAAAGATATCAGCAATCTGTTCTGTAGAAGGTATATAATTTAGTTGAACAATTATGTTTGTAACTTGTTCTCTAAGAAAATGATACTTGATTGGAATATGCTTAGTATTGGAATGAAGAACAGGATTCTTGGAGACACTAATGGCACTGGTGTTATCACAATGAATTGGAATGGGACCAGTGTAATTTACCTTCAGATCTGCAAGAGTTTGTATCATCCATAAAATTTGTGTGCAGCAAGTAGCAGCAGCAAGGTATTCTGCCTCTATAGTGGATAATGAAATGGATCCTTGCTTTTTACTAATCCATGCAACTAATGATTCACCCAGAAAAAATGCTCCTCCACTGGTGCTTTTTCTCTCATCAACACAGTTTTCTCAGTCTGCATCTAAATAAGTAGTTAACTGGAAATTCTGATTTCTAGGATACCACAGACCATAAGTCATTGTTCCCTTCAAGTATTTAAATATCCTTTTGATAGCTACCAAATGAATTTGCTTAGAATCAGACTGAAAATGACCTACCATTCCAACAGCTTGCATTATATCAGGACGGGATGTTGTGATGTACAGAAGACTGCCTATCATGGAGCAATATGTCCTTTGATCAACATCAGGTGAGATATCATCTTTACTCAGCTTGCAACCAACCACTATAGGTGTGCTAACTATTGAGGAATCTTCCATATGAAATTTCTTCAACATCTCTTTCAAATATTTTTCTTGAGAAATAAAAATTCCTTAAGAGCTTTGTTTTACTTGTAGGCCAAGAAAGTATGATAGTTCTCCTATCATGGACATTTTAAATTCTGTTTGCATAGAATTAGCAAACCACTGGACAGATGATTCATTAGTACAACCAAAAATAATATCATCTACATAAACCAAAACAACTAGTAAATTATCACCTTCAGACTTAATGTAAAGGTTACTGTCAACAGTACCTTTCTTGAACCCTTTTTCTTGTAGAAATTTGTCCAGTCTATAATACCAAGCTCGTGGTGCTTGTTTTAATCCATATAAGGCCTTCTTCATCTTACAAACATAATTAGGATTATCTGTCAAAGAGAATCCTTCAGTTTTCTCCATATATACTTCTTCCTCTAGATCTCCATTAAGAAATGTTGACTTAACATCCATCTGATAAACTTTGAAGTTCTTATGACATGAATAAGCAAGAAATATTCTGATAGCTTCCAATCTTGCCACTGGTGCAAAGGTTTCATCAAAGTCCTAACCTTCAACTTGTGCATATCCCTTACAGACTAATCTGGCTTTATTTCTAACAACTTGTCCTTTTTCATTCATTTTATTCTTGAACACCCATTTGGAACCTATTACATTCTTATCTTCAGGTCTAGGGACCAGCTCCCAAGTATTGTTCTTCTCAATATGATCAAGCTCTTCATTCATTGCTCTAATCCAATTATCTTCCTGGCTAGCTTCCTCAAAAATTTTAGGTTCAGTCATAGATAAAAAGGCAACATGAGATTGTTCTGAGTCTTTAATCAATTTCCTTCTTGTCTAAACTCCTTCATTTATATCCCCAATTATCTGATTTTCAGGATGATTCTTTCTAATAATTCTGAGAGGTGATTTTGCTTCTTTCTTCTTATTTGTGTCAGTTTGAATATTCATATCTTCATCTGATCCAGACTCTTCTCTTTCTGATCCTTGGACCTGTTCATCTTCATCTTCAACTGTATCTTTTGTTCTTGGTTCAACACTGCTTACATTTCTGACTGGGATTTGTTCATCAACTTTTATATCTATACAATCAACTAGTTTGTGCAGTCTCTTATTGTAGCATCTGTACCCTTTACTATTTGTAGGATAACCCAAGAAGATACCTTCATTAGCCCTCTCATCATATTTGCCAATATTTTCATCGTTGTTCTTGATATAACATGTACTCCCAAAAACTTTAAAATGCTTGATTGAAGTAGCTCTTCCAAACCAATGTTCATAAGGGGTATTGTCACTGTGTGGTATGAGATGAGCTTTGTTAAGGATATGAACAACTGTATGAATTTATTCCACCTAATATGTTTGAGATATGTTCCTTTCATTCATCATTGATCTTGCCATTTGTTGTACTGACCTATTATGCCTCTCAACAACTCCATTTTTCTGTGGAGTCCTTGGAATTGTGTACTCTCTTTTGATCCCATGCTTATCACAGAACTCTTTGAAGTTCCCAGAGCTAAACTCTCCTCCTCTATCAGACCTTACTTCCTTTAATCTTTTTCCTGTTTGATTCTCAGTCAGAGCCTTAAATACTTTGAATTTTTCAAATGCTTCAGATTTTTCCTTCAAAAAGGCAACCCAAGTTAGTCTAGAATAGTCATCAATAATCAACATAAAGTAATTTTCTTTTCCTGTACCTTCTTTTCTTGATGGTCCACATAGATCCATATGTACTAACTGGAGAGGTTTTTCTGTTGAAGGAAAGTTTTTAGATTTGAATTGAGTGCAAGTAAGCTTTCCTTTCTGACAGGATTTACAAACAGAGTCATATGGCTTTGATATCTTCGGAAGATCTTTTACTGCCCCATTGTTTTTGAGTTTGATTATGTGATCAAAATTTAGGTGACCAAGTCTCCTATTCCACAACCAACTTTCATCATATTTTCTTAAGTTGCATTCTTCCTCTTCTTCTTTTAAAAAATTGACATTGTTTTCTGTTCTTATACCTTTTGCAACTAGCTGACCCGAATCCACAGTTTTTATTCTACAGTCTTTAGAGGTAAAAAAAACTTCACACCCTTGGTCACAGACTTGACTGACACTAAGAAGATTATGTTTCAAATATTCTACAAGCAACACATCTTGAGCTTTTCTTTTTCCGTTACACAAATTTACAATTACTTTACCTTTTATCTTTCTAAGTGCATCATTTCCAAAAGTTACATTCCCTGATTTGCTATCACTTAGAGTTAGAAACTTACTTCTGTCTCCAATCATGTGTTTGGAGCATCCACTGTCAATATACCAGGGATTCTTTTTCTTTTGGGCTGATAGCACTAGTCCACACTTGTCATCTACTTTCTTCTTCCAAACTTTGACATTTTCAGTAGTGGGGATCAAATCTGCATTGTATTTCCTTAAGTGATAACTTGCAGCTTTATGACCATAATTATGACAATTGTAACATTCTAGTTCACTGAATAATAGATCATAACGATTGTTATTTTCATATCTGTTGTTGTGTTTCACTTGTGTCCTTCTCCCAGTCATCACATGATTTATAATCCGTGATTGTTTGTGTCTTAGCTGTCTCAATCTTTGTTGTGGAAGATAGTTATTCATTGAATATCTTGATTGATCATATCTAAATCTTAAAGAATAGTTTACATCTTTGTGACCAAAATTAGAGCAGAGAAAACAATAACCATAAAAAAATTCATTGTACCTTGAAAAAATCTGTCTTCTTTGAGGAGGTCAACTTCTGTCATGCCAATAATCTTTTTGATCTACAAATTCAGTTCTGGGGGTTTTTCTTTCATTTCTTCTTGGTGGCTGATTTTCCTTCTTTGTTTCTGTAGAGTGACTGTTGTCAATATTTGAGGATTTGAAAAACTTGATAGATTCTGTATTATTTGGATGATCACTACTTGATCCTTATTCATATCCCAATCCAACTTTCAGCTTTGAATTTCTTTGCTGATTTAGAATGGAGGTTAATTCTTCTGAGGCTTTAATACTTGGCAGATTTTGATGATACAATCCTTTGAATTTCTCCATTTCTTTTCTAGTTTTTACTATCTCTTCTTCTAAGGCTTCACACTTGAATCTATTCTCCAACAATTGTTGTTTCAATATGTCTTCTATTTTCTTTGCCTCTTCTAATTCCACCTTCAACAATGAAAAGTCTTCATCAGGTTTTATACTGTCTTTCTCGAACTGTGTCAACAATTGTTTTTGCTTTCTGTTCTTAGTTCTGAGTCTGTTAATTTCTTCCAGTACACTGATCAGTTCTCCTTCCAAATAAACCACAGCTTCTTCATCATTCTCATCACTACATATGCTTTTATTATCATAATCTTCCTTGGCGATAAGCATGAAATCATTTGCCTTATCTTCACAGGATGAGTCACTATCGGTGTCTTCTGAGGAATTGTCATTATTTGCAACCAAAATTTTCTTCTTATTATATTTCTTGTATTTGTACTTCTTTTCATCATCAGATTTCTGGTCCTTTTTCTGATGGGGACACTTAGATGCAAAGTGACCTATCTTACCACAATTAAAGCATTTGAAGGGAAACTTCCCTTGATATTTTCCTGATCCTTACTTTAACCTTCTCACAAATTTTTCCTCAATATAATCAAATTCTAAATTAGTATTCTTGTCTGATTTAAATGATGCTTCTCTAGTACTAGATTTATCTTTGTTAATTCTCATTTCATATGCAGTTAGAGTTCCTAGAAGTTAATCAATGGACAAGGTTTTAAGATCATTTAATTCTTCTATTGCGGAGACTTTTGGATTAAATTTATCAGGCAAAGATCTTAAAATCTTCTGAACTAAGAGTGAGTCATCAAACTTCTCACCAAGACCCTTCATGGAATTTACAAGTTCTTAAACTCTTAAAAAATACTTGCTAATTGTTTCATCTTCATTCATCTTTAGTTGTTCAAATTTCAATCTGTATGTTTGAAGTTTGGCATCTTTTACTTTCTCATTTCCTTCATAACTGTTAATAAGTTTATCCCACATTGCTTTGGCAGTATCAAGATGCATCACCTTTACAAACTCATCTTCATCAAGTCCATTCAAGATAGCATTCATCCCCTTAGCATTAAAACTAAACTCTAACTTATCATCCTTGGAGGATAGAACAACAGGCTTTGTATATCCAGTCTCTACTACATCCCAAACATCAGCACCCAAGGCCATTAAATATGTTCTCATTCTAATCTTCCAGAAGGCCAAATTTGTTCCATTAAACAGAGGGGTCTTAGAGGCTAAAATCCCTTCATGACTTGTCATGTTTAAGCTTACAGATCTACCTTTAAATAAACAGATCTACCTTTAAATAAAAGGAACCCGCTCTGATACCAATTGTTGAAATTACTAATACAACTGAGAGGGGGGGGTGAATCAGTTGTCTTTGAGCTTAAACAATATAATTCTGTTAAAACATTCTTAATCTTTCTTCAAGTGATCATCAACATTATACAGCATATGGACAGTAAAAGTAAAAAGGATCAATCACACATAAGGTATACACAGAGACAGATTTTCACGAGGAAACCCATAAAGGGAGAAAACCTCTTCTTCTTCGAAATGATAGGCAGTCTTTTAAGTTCTGTACATCATCTCTAATTGAGCACCAACTCAATGTGAGGTTTCTACCTCTGTTTTACAAGCTGCAACTTGTTTGAGAGCACCAACTCTCTAGTTTCTCTAGCACCCACTAGAAGGAAGCACCAACTCCCTAGTTTCTCTAGCACCCACTAGAAGGAAGCACCAACTCCCTATATGTTCCAGCACCAACTGGATGGAAGCACCAACTTCCAGTTACACAGGCTCCAACTTGTATAACAAAGAACACTTGTTCTCCCTTGCACCACCCTAACACCCTAGTTTCTCTGGCTGCAACTAGATGGAAGCTACAACTTCCTGTGTTCAAGATCCCACTTGAACCTCTGAGGACAAAAGTCCTTCCAAGCACCTCCCAACCTCCCTAGAATATGAATGGCTAAATAAACAACCAACTTTACAGATAAATTAGTTCTTACCAATCTTTTTTTGTTCTGTAAATCTGGTCTTCTACACACTGTTCTACTGCTCTTCTCTTCCTCTGTATGTTCAGCAGGTATGCTCTGCATCAACTCGTTCTCTCATTATGCTCTTCTTCAACTTGTTTTGTTATTCTGCTCTGTGTTTCATCTCACACTACACATATGCTCAATCTCATCCTGCGCATTCTCTCATTTTCTTTTTCTTACAGTTTCATTCTTTTCTCATGCAGAACAACCAACCTCACGCCGTCTGTCTCATTTTCTTTTATACACACTGATGGAGGTTCAACTTCCCATCTCCTTAGACAAAAGGAAGATAACTGTCTCATCAACTGAAACGCCAACTAATCAGCAATCATGAGTCAGTTTCACTAATAGATTCAAAACTGAGGAGTTAACTATGAGAGTGAACAATAACCCTCCGATCAACACTTGATCTGATGGTTCAGATCATTCTGCGATATCGCAATCTCTGAAGTTCCGATACAGAACTTTTCTGCACTAGCTCCTTCCCCAATATGACTATGGTCATAACCAAGCATCTATGCAAAAATCACTTTTGCGATTTCTCATTTCATGATTTTCTACACTATGCTTCTTTGACCACAAGTCAGCGAAATTTTGATCACTTGCCACATGTCCTGTGATTCGATGGTCTAGATGTGTTCTTGATTCAATGACTATGATTGAATCGTGATTTCACGATTTTGGCATTCTTGTTGCATTGGTTTCTTTGCCTCTCCATGTTGCGATTCACGAAACTCAGATATGGAGTTATGTCAATGGTCCAGATCTTATCTCTATTCAATGGCTGCGATTAAATTGCAATTTCGCTTATCGTGAAATCGAAATTCTTGTTGCATTGTTTACTTGCCTCTCCATGTTGCGATCCCTGAAACTCTGATATGAAGTTAGATCAACGGTCCAGATCTGAGCTTGATTCAACGGCTGTGATTGAATCACAATTTCGCATATCACGAAATAGGCATTCTTGTTGCATTGTTTCTTTGACATCTCCGACACACGATCCTCGAAACTCCAACATGGACTGGAATCAACAGTCCAGATCAAAACTTGATCTGATGGCTTATATTACATTATGATTTCACATATCGTGATATTGGGATTCTTGATGTTAATAATATTTGACATGTCCAACTCACGATCCTCGAAATTCCTACATGGACTGGAATCAACGGTCCAGATTCAACTTTAATCTGACGGCTCAGATTACATCGCGATTTCTCATATCGCAATATCGAGAATCCTGATGTCAATAATCTTTGACATGTCCAATACTCGATCTGCGAAACACCTGAATTAACTAGGATCAACAGTCTAGATTCAATTTTGATCTGACGGCTTAGATTGAATTGCGATTTCGCATATCACAATATTGGGATTCCTGTTGCATTGTTTGTTAGACATCTCCAACACGCAATCCTTGAAAATCCGACAGGGAGTCGGATCAATGGTCCACATAACCCCCTGACATGGATGGTTGTCGGGATTTCGGCATTTTGTGCACCCACTTCTCCTTGTTATATGTTAAAAGGCATGCAGGTTCTCCTTTATCCAACGATGGTCAGGTCCTGTGCTTGGATCTAACATCTGAGATCTGTCCTCCTCTTCAATGCTCTTCTTGTCTATATTCTGATCTGACAGCCCTTGTTCTTTCAGGAATTTTGAATGGATCAAATGATCAGAAATGCTTCTCAAGCTTTACGGGCTTTCAATCATTCAATCAACCTGAACTTATCTTCTGTTTGGCTCGTTGCCTTGCCTTCGATCATTCGATCTTCGTGATCATATCTTTTTTTTTCCTGTCTATTACAAACTTCCTATACTTATGCCACTTGCCATCAATGACAAGCATTCGATGTCTATTAAATATTTTCCATTCACTGTTAGTTAAATATGTGCCAACAGTTTTTAGCATTAGCATGGTAGAATAGAAATGGATTTTGAGTTGTAGTTCTCAATAGAATTTTGGTTAATGTTGAGTGTGATTTTTAGTGATAGTTTAGTTTACTTAGATTATTATTTTTAATGAAATATTAGTTATGAATTTGAGTTATAATTTCTAGTTAACAATAGTCAAGAGTTATAGGTTTCCACAAAGTGTCATTTTTTTATTGTCATTCTAAATATGAATTTGAATTAAGATTTTTAATTAAGAATTAAATTATGATTTTACGAGTTTATAGCGTTTCTTAAATTAGTGATTTTAATAGAATACTTTCCAACAATTATGTGATAGAGTGAATGATTTATGTTTACTTGAATTGTCATTATTAGTTAGATGTCATCAAGATGTGAGTTCTTGCTTTTATTGTTTTTAGTTAGGTAGATGAGTGTTCATTCAAAGATAGATAGATTAGTTGCTTACTTTCTTATTTACTTGTTATTTTCTTATTCAAAAATAAATTGAATAGATTAACTAGCTTTAAGAATATATTGTTATTTGCTTATTTAGAAATAGTCCATCAATTCCTTGTTTGAAGTTCGTTAGGGTAAATAGTTCATAATCCTAGAATTTCTTAGAGCTCTTAATTATTTGTGTTTATCGGCATTAGATTAGGCTAGGATAGATTAGCTCTCTAGACCTGCATATACAGTGTTGGCACTTCGAAGCTTACGAGCCCCGGGTTGATAATTTAATGTCAAAATATATAGCATATATTTTACTTGACATTTTTGGCGTCATTGTAAGGGAGGTGCTAAAAGGGATTAGATTTTAGGTAGGTAGGTTACCTTTAATTACACAACAAGGGGGAGGAGAAACTTTAATACGAGAGGTAAGAAATTGCACATCCATTTTAATGGGTCGCTCCAAATCCTTGTTGTTCCCTTTCCACAAGAGTGTTTATTTTTTTTACAAGTTTTCTTACTTTTCTTAGTTTGTTTACTTTTCTTAGTTTTTTTACTTCCTTGCAATTTACTTTCCCACAAGCATGCTTTCTTTCCTGCATAGTGTGCTTACTTTCCCACAATTTATTTTCCTACAAGCATGCTTTCTTTCCTGCATAGTGTGCTTACTTTCCCACAATTTATTTTCCTACAAGCGTGCTTTATTTCTTGCATAGTGTGCTTACTTTCCCACAATTTACTTTCCTGCAAGAGTTCTTTCTTTCCTGCACAGTGTGTTTACTTTCGTGTAATTTAGTTTTCCTATCAGTGTGCTTATTTTACAACAATTTTTTTTTTCTTTTATTTCTTTTATGCAAGTTTTATTTCTTTCATGCAAGTGTGCTTCCCTTTGGCAAAGTGTGTTTGTTTTTCCTTCTAGTGTGTTTATTTTCATACATGTATGAGTTCGATTTCATTCCTGCAATCGTATTTTATTTTATGCTTTGATTTCTTTCGTGTAAGTGTGATTTATTTTATGCAAGCATGGTGTGGTTGGTTTGCACAAATATGCTTTAAATATGTCTTTCATATTTTAGGTAGTTATGATTAAAAAATTAAAAAAATCTATAAAATTTTGGGTGTTGTAAGAATCCTGGAATTAACCCATAGGTGCGTCAGGAACCATCAACCGACAAAATGAATGAAAAGGTTATAACCTTGGAAGAACTTTCTCAAATCCTAGCAGCAGCTGGCATTTCTTCTTTTCAGGAAGAACATATTTTGGAAGAAACCAAAAGTTTATCTACCTCTCCATAAATATTAGAAGAATCAAGGTCCTATGAGCTACAAAATGATTTTCCTTGCCAAACTATGAAGGAAGATAAAAAATTATGGACTACATCCAGTGGAGAGAAATCACTAAGACCTGAGATTGAGGGGTTCTCAACATCCATCTCAGTAGATCCTTTATGTACTTCATAAATCAATTAGCAAGAAGTATATGATCTGCATTGCATGATGAAGGAGATCATAGAAATTATTGTTGATGAACGTCAAGACTACATTGAAATTTGGTTTCAAGAGGTCATTGAGCCACAATACAATTCTCCTATTCAACACCTTCTGATGCCAAACAAGTAGGTTGGTTGGCTCTTCATATCTAGGTAATCCCTATGGTAAATATTCCATGTGTGGATATTGGTATGCTTCTTATCTTAATGCGCACATGGTTACATTGGAAAAGTTCTTACACTTGACTAAAGATTTTCCTTTCTTTTTAGGTAGGGTAGGATAATGAATAAAGGTTGTATGTTGTTAGTTCAACTTAAAGTTTACTACAACCCCACTTTGTGTTTTCTTTTTAATAAAGGAGCTAAGATAAAGATAGTATTGATAGTTTAAAAATTTGTTTTCTTGTACCACACATAATCCAAACTACTCACTATAAATAGTAGCCTGAAGACCAAACTTTAATACATTATGGAGATTTACTTAAATTTTAAAAGATCTACATAGTAATACCTATAGATACCTTGTACATCCTAGTTTCATATCAAAGCTTGTTATTCAAGCATCCTTATCAAATAGTAGCAGGAGAGTGAATGAAACTTCTACTTATGAGGGAACACTACTATAATATTATATGAAGAAGATAGACTTAGGGACTAGAGACACCTTTAAGTCATTCTCTTATAGCCTCATCCACTACACATTAAGTAAGTTTGACAATGACATGTTTTTGGACTAATATAACTACATAAATTTATTTTTCATGCGAACAATCTTTTATGGGAAATTTATAGAGTGTCCTAAAACCCATATACCATCCCATTTCTGAAAATAAATTTCAGAGCTTCCTCCCCATCTTCTTGCAAAAATAAATCTTTATACAAAAAAAAATATCTTAAAAGATGGTGGACCAGTCTCTGTTGTAAAAGGGTGTAAGAGGCTAACCTGTTGGGATACTGAACAGGTTTGTTGGCAGCGAGTACCGGCCTATGGTATGACTAGGAAAACCCATCGGGGTACTGAACAGGCTCGCTAGCAATGGGTCATTCTACATGGAGAGGATACTTTTTAGATATCAGAGTTACCCCATCGAGGTACTGAACAAGATTGTTGGCAATGGATTCTAACTTTGATATCTTTTACTATGCCTAATCTATATTTGTCCATATGAACGATATACTTTTGTAGATCCTTAAGAAGAAGCATGCATGGTTGAACAAAAGGGCTAAATAAATCTCATTTAATTACCATTTGAGAATGACCATAAGATGATCTTAAGACCCTGGCATCTAATTCATACTATACCTAGGATGTCACTATCCTAGAAGTGAGACCCATACATTAAGGAGTCTAATGAACTCAAATGAAAAATTTATCCATATTACTTGAATGACAATAATTCTTTGAGAAAGTAAGAAGGGATGACTAGTTTCCTATGGGTTTTATAGATCATCTATACCCTCATATTTTCTATCTAGGGACATGAGGAAAATCCCCTGTCACAACTTATATGGTCTTCATGAGCATAAACTAACGGAATTATATGTATTAAGAAATCTAAATTAGTGTGGTTTCGTTTTGGTCACTCCCATAAGATAGCATTAATACTTATTTTTTCTAAGTTCTAGTCTTTTTTTTTTTTTAAATAATAATGTTGGCCTAATTTTCTTGAAGATTGTCTACCAACTCTTGTTGACAATACATAGTTTTCAAATGAATGAAAGGTTAGTTCCAATTAATTCATGGCATAATCACATGCCATATCTTCGGTCTAGGGGGAGTCCTAAGCTAAAAAAAATGCTAAGCATTTCCCTTTTTTATAGCAAACCCATGAGAAGAGGAAGTAGGATTTCTATCAAAATTTTGTCATACTATCTTTTTACAATGTCTTGGGATATTATATCAACATTTGTTTGTATTGGTATGCTAAATTATAGACTACTGACATCACTATGTGTGTTATAAGATTTTTGTGCATTTTTATGTTTATGTAATAGAAGACTGGTTATACTTAACTACTCTTTGTGACAAATACAGAGCGAGAACACCTGCTAAATACTCACTACCATTTGTATTACAAGCTTATGAAAAGAGGAACAATTGTTTGAATTGTTACAGATCGATGACAAGGAAATAAAAAATGCTCATGTTCACCATTCCTACTAGTACAAACCAAGAATTGTGTTAGTATTTGTCAGTTTTGTCAGTCACCAATAATCAAATTTACTCTTTCATGTGATTGATAGAATCATTAGGTCAAATTGTTATATTTTCAAATAAAATTTGACATATATTGGTTGTAAAATGGTCATTGGTATGTCTAAGTGTCATTACTACTCCCTCCACTCATCCAAGGTCATAAATTTTCATCATGGTCATGTCATCATTCCTTGTCATAAATTTTCAAATGATTTTCTTGGTCAATGTTCTACTTCAAAATTGCTTTATGAAATAAGGAAGATGAATTTGACAAAAGTGAAAGAGGTTTTCGTAAATAATAGACCAAGAAACAAAAACCTCCTTCATTTTATGAACAAGTGTTATTATTTGAGATAAATTCCCCAAATATAGTCTCTATAAGAGGGTTCTTTCACTTTTGGACAGCTTGACTTCAAGTCTGTTTTTAGAGATTTGGAGAAGGTTTTGCAATGCTTGATGGTTCCATTGTGCAGCATACATAATAAAATTTCCAACCATACCACTTTCAGCCCAAAAATCCTATGGGAAGGTCTGTAAAAACCCTCTCAAAGACCACACTATGTTTATGTTGAGAGCACGTTGCGCTTCTGTAATTTATGAGTAACCAAATTCAAGATTGGATTATGAAAAGATGGGAAATTATTTTTGAAACTTGGAGGATATTTTAATTCACAGAATACCCCAAATAAATAACCTCTCTTAGTTTTTGAATATACATTATGGTTTGGGATATATTCAATTCTCTTAGAGGCCTAATTTTTAAAAAATAAAACACTCTGTTTTTCTTGTTTTAGTCATGTTTTCTTGTCATATTTTCCTAACAATTGGAAGTGAATTTTTTAAAACCAAGAGAGGTTTGTATCAAGGAAATAGTCAAAAACAAAAACCTCTCTCATTTTTTACCCAGTATTTATTTTATTGGAGTTACAGTTGTCACTTTGATACCTATTGTTCACAAGCTCACCAAGCCAGAATTGTTGCACTTCTAGGAAGTCACTTTTGGAACTAATTTTGCGTAGGTAAAATTGTTGTTTTGCATGGTTTAAAGGATAAAGGGTATAATATACATCTCAATTCTTCCTCAAATGTCATAGGAAGACTTCAAAAACTCCAAACCCTCCAATTCAAACTTAGAGAGCATGAAACATTGAGTCGTCATTTACGCCATGATGACGCTGACCTACAAGCCAAGATGAATTATCTACAACGTTTGGTTGATGATATGACTGCCACCAATAATAGTCTCCAGATGAAATTGAAACATCGAAAAAGGACCAAGACAAAATCCCATGGGCAAGAGGGAGAATATTCTAAAGCTAATCCATCCCCTCCTTCGCAAGTCTAGTCATGTTGGGTGATTCATTTTTGTTTGCAGTGGGACCTACAAATCCTTAGGTGTGGGGGTAATGTTGGGATCATAATTTGGTTGTTTTATGATGATGATTAAATCCTTTTTGTACCGGTATTATATGTATTAATAACCATTTTGAAGATGTTTTCAAAGGATTTTGTATCAATTCATCATGGATCTACAACAGGTATGTGCAATTGATGTTTTGCAATGGTTTTGAGATAAATTCAATTTTATTTAATGATTAAAAGAATATAATGCACAATCTATGTGTCACGACACAAATTCGAAATGAAAATTTCCATCTGGTAGCTTGTTTGGTACTCCATCCAACACTGTGTTCGGTACTCCATCCTGCACTGCATCTGGCACTGCATCCAGCACTAAAAACATGGGCAATTTGGTGGTTGTTATATCGGCAGCCTATGCTAGAGAATCAACGACATGGGTTTTGTTCACCCTCGTGGCCTCCAGCTACTGAGCTCTTGAAATCTCAGATTAGGCAATTATGCTAATCACTAAGTGGCTCATTCAGTTTCTAGAATCCAAAGTTGTTAGCAGCTCATTTAATGAATTTGCTATTTTTAGAGGAGGTTGACCCTTCTAGTGGTCGACCTCTCGAGCTATAATTCACCTATAAATACCACCAGTAGTGGCAATACCAAGGGGAATAACTTTAAGAAGACATTTTTACTGTGTAATTGAGACATCTCTGTAAACTTATGATTAGACTGTATTTTTTAATGAATGACAGTGTCGTGTTGATTCTCTGATCGCAATTTCATTTTGAGGAGTTTCCTTGACCTCCTGGGGGGCCCACCAATAGTTTGGGTGATTGTTCTCATTAGTGTATATTTATAATTGTTCAGTTTCCTTTCTTAGTTTTTCAAAATCATTTTTTATTGTGTCAAATTCCCAATTTCGATTGCTTGTTGTGTGTTTATTTTAGTTCCAGATTTGTGTATCTAATTCCTAATTTTAATTGCAATTTGTTTTCTGAGTTAATGCTAATGAATTTGGTTTGTTTAAGGTTGAAGAAGTTAGTTAATTGAATTGTTATGTCTCCTCTTTCTTAGTTATGAGTGACTCTACAAAGTACTAATTTAGACAGATTTACTTGCAGCATTGGATAGATTGATTGCTTCTGGTAATTTTGATAGAACCTTAATTTAGATAGGTTTATGTGTAGTTTGGATAGATTAGTTNNNCTTCTGGTAATTTTGATAGAACCTTAATTTAGATAGGTTTATGTGTAGTTTGGATAGATTAGTTGTTGTAGTTTAGGCAATGTTTATATTAACAAAGTATTAGTTTAGATAGTGTTTATTTTTCAGGTTATGAGTCCAAATATTTCCTGTAGGTTTGATTCATTTGCCAATTTTGTTTTTAGCATTAGCATGGTAGAATAGAAATGGATTTTGATTCGTAGTTCTCAATACCATTTTGGTTAATGTTGAGTGTGATTTTTAGTGACAGTTTAGTTTACTTAGATTATGATTTTTAATGAAATATTAGTTATGAATTTGAGTTATAATTTCTAGTTAGCAATAGTCACGAGTTATAGGTTTGCACAAAGTGTCGTTTTTTTTTATTTTCATTCTAAATATGAATTTGAATTAAGATTTTTATTAAGAATTAAATTATGAGTTTAAGAGTTTATAGCTTTGCTTAAATTAGTGATTTTAATAGAATACTTTCTAGCAGTTATGTGATAGAGTGAATGACTGATGTTTACTTGAATTATCATTAGCAGTTAGATGCCATCGGGATGTGAATTATTGTTTTTCTTGTTTTTAGTTAGGTAGATGAGTGTTCATTTAAAGATAGATAGATTAGTTGCTTACTTGCTTATTTACTTTTTGTTTTCTTATTCAAAAAGAAATTGAATAGATTAACTAGCTTTAAGAATAGATTGTTATTTGTTTATTTAGAAATAGTCCATCAATTCCTTGTTTGAAGTTGCTTAGGGTAAATAGTTCATAATCCTATAATTGCTTAGAGCTATTATTTACTTGAGTTTATTGACATTATATTAGGCTAGGCTATATTAGAGCTCTAGACCTGCATATATAGTGCTATAACCTCGAAGCTTATGATCCCTGGGTTGACAATTTAATGTCGAAATAGATAGCATATATTTTACTTGACACATATAAAGCTCCACGTTATCTCTTCTGAGCTTCTAAGATGAACTAGAATCTGTCAATGTATACCGTGTAGACACTATGCACTCATTGCATGAGCTCATAGAAGAGAAAAAATTGAAACTTATTTCATCCTCACATATTCATACATTCAACCATGTAATGCATTCATAACATTAGAAAAAGTAATAACATAGAATTGCAATTAAACAGAAAGCCTACCATTCATTCATATAGACACGGTAACAGTAACACCAAACATTTGGATCAATGCTTCTCTGTTGTATTCATTCAAATGATATGTACATGGAATCATACAACTCGATAATATTCAACAATCTTTAGCTACAACAATCTTCAACAACTTTTAACAACCTTCAACAACTTCATTTGGGCAACAAATACATATATTTATACAAGAGGTCTCATAGATATTTTTCCCTCTGACTACCTCAGTGCTATCTTATCAAATTAAAAGATTTCAACTACTAAGGCTTATTATAATAAATGATCGGTACATACAGATAAGAGAAAATGTTTCATATCTATACTATTATTAACCACATTAAAGAAAATACAATCTCCATCAATCTCACGCGATGGTTCAACCTCTTAAAATTTAATATCTTCTTTAATTACAATCTTTTCAAGATATTTTAGGATATTCCATCTTTAAATTCAAAATCACTTCAAAATACGTGCTAGGGCGCTTAGTTTTCCTCCACTTATGCTTTGATGATGATGCTCCTACATCATACTCCTCTGGACAAAAATTCATGGACTCTTGCACTAAATTTCCATGCTTTTAAATATCTACTTCATTTACCCAACTAGCATATTCTATTGGGTGGCATTTACACTTTACCAAATATTCAAAATAAGTCTTCCTCCTGGTCTTCTTACCCATCCTATGCTTTATTATCTTCTCCATCTCTGGCTTTTTTGTTATACACATATGTTTCTCCCACTGGATCTCTTTCTGATATTATGATCCTTTGGTGTCATCTTTCCTGTAAGGATACAAGTCTGAAATGTTGAATATGGGTGATATACCCACACCCTTTGGTAGCTCTATCTCATAATAGTTTGCATCAAATTTCCTTAGGATCTTTCACAGTCCTATCTTCTTCAACTTCAGTTTGTTATATGTACCCCTTGGGAATCTTTCCTTTCTGAGATGTACCATAACTTGATCTCCCACTTCAACTTGAAGTTCTCTCCTGTGTTGATCAACTCTACATTTATAGTCTCTACTATTGTTCTGCAACTGCTCTTTGATCTGATTATGAAGCTTCTGCATTTCTACAGCGAAGTCTCCCACTCCAATGCTTCTGAATTCACTCTGCTCTAAATCTCTCAACTATTATATTCCTCTTGGTTTCATAACATATACTATATGGAATGGACTCTTCCTTGTACTCTTGTTTGGTGAGTCATTGTAGGAAAACTCGTCTTATGACATAATCTAATCCCACTAGCTATGATGTTCAGTGACTAGACTCCTCAACAAATTTCCTAAACTTCGATTTACCACCTTAGTCTATCCATTTTTTTTAGGGTGATATGATGAACTAAAGGAAAATTATATCCCCAACTTCTTCCATAATTTCATCCATAAATTACCAACAAATTTAGTGTCCCTATCTGGGACAATACTCTTGGGCAGTCCATGAAGTCTCACAACTTCCTTGAAAATATATTTGCAATGTGTGTTGCATCATTGGTTTTTCGACATGGAATAAAGTGTGCCATCTTTGAGAATATATCAAATACAACAAATATAGAATTGCTTCCCCTTTGTTTTCTTGGCAATCCCAATACAAAATCCATGCTTATTGCATCTGAAGGCCTATATGGAATAGGAAATGGTTGGTATAACCCAGTGTTCTATCACTTTCCTTTTGCATACTAGAAAATATTACATCTATTTACAAATTTCTCCACTTCTTCTCTCATCCCTGGCCAATAGTATGAATTGTTCAACTATGCAAATGTCTTCATGGCCAAAATGTCCTGCTAGACCTCCACTATTTTTTTCCTTCAACATATTATCTCTCATCGAGCACTTTGGTATGCACAATTGGCTACCTTTGAACAACAATCCATACTGAATCAAATACTCTATCCACTGACTTTTGTCTCTGATCACAAGATTTTCACATCCTTCATATGCCTCTTTAAAATATGTATCATCACAATACATCTCCTTAAGGTGCTCGAACCCTAAGGTTTTCACTCAAAATTCTTGCAGAATCAGACATCTCCTCCTTAATACATCAACAACTTTGTTAGCATTACCAAAAATATGTTTAATGAAAAAAGTGAAATTTTTCATAAACCCTATCCACTTAGCATGTCTTTGATTTAACTTCTCATGTATGGTTATGAATTGTAAAGCCTAATTATCATTGTACACAACAAATTCTTTTGGAACAAGGTAGTGCCTCCATTTCTTTAAGGCTTGAATCACTGCATAAAACTCTTTACCATATGTGGATTATTTCCTCTTGGTATCATTCATATTCTCACTGAAATATGAAACAAGCCTATTGTCTTGGCTCAAGATCACTCCAATTGCTAGTCCACTAGCATCAAATCGCACTTGAAATGTCTTCCCAAAATCTAGCAAGACCAGAATCGGTTGTTTTGTTATCTTATCCTTTAATATCCTGAAGATTTTCTCAAATTCTTATGTCCACTTAAAATACTTGTGTCTCTTTTAAACCATATCTAATATTGGTGCACAAATACCACTAAAATTTATGATGAAAATTTGATAGAAACTTCTAATCCATGGAAGCTTCTCACCTCGACTATGCTCCTTGGCAATGGCCATTCTCTGATTTCTCTCACCTTCTCTGGGTCCATATTCAATTCATTCTAAGAGATTAAAAAACAAAATTAAATGAGTTATGTCTTCATAAAAGAGGATTTATTCATATTTATCAGCAACTTCTCCTGCTGCAATCTTCTCATTACTAATGTTAAGTGTCTCAAATGCTCTTGTTCAGTTTGACTGAAGACTAATATATCATCTAGGTATATAATCACAAACTTACCAATAAAATATTTCAATACCTCATTCATTAACCTCATATAAGTATTTGGGTCATTTCTCCAGCCAAATCGCATAACAAGCCACTCAAACAACCCTTTGTTAGTTTTGAAGGTTGTTTTCCACTCATCACCTTCTCTCATCCTTATATAGTGATATACACTTTTCAAGTTTATCTTTGAAAAATAGCTTCTCCGCTCAAACAATCCATTAAGTCATCCATCTTGGGAAAAGGAAATTTGTACCTGATGGTGATTTTGTTTATGGCTCTTGAGTCTATACACATTCTCCATCCTCCATATTTTTTCAGATTCAACACAGTTGGTATTGCGCATGGACTAAAGATCTCTCTAACTAAACCCTTTTCCATCAAATCCTGGGCTTGTCTCTTTACCTCCTTATTCTCTTAAGGTGTCAATCTCTATGCTCCTTTGTTCGACAAACTCTCTCCTGTTATTAGATCAATGTGATGGCTAATAATCATGATGGGTGGTAATGAGTGAGGTAACTCATCCACTACTATGTCAACAAAATTTTCTAACAAATCTTGAATTTCTTTAGGTAGATCATCTATATAAGTACTCGTAAGGATGACTATGGGATTCCTCACCATAGAAAATTGCATCTCATGTTCCTTCTTGACTTCACTTAAGAGTTGCTTCCCACTCATGATAATTATACTTGTGTTTGCTTCCTCCTTCACTTTCTTATCCTCTATGGTTAGTAGCATGTGTGTCGTACCATTTTTCTCCAAGGTATAAGTATTTTTTCTCCCGTCATCAATGAAATTTTTGTCAAAATTCCACGGTCTCTCCAATAATACATGAAATACATCCATGGGAATCACATCACACAAAATATCATCTCTATATCCTCCTATCTTAAATTCAACTAGGCATTGTTTAGTTACCATTACATGGTGTCCTTTATGAAACCATGAGACTCTATACGAACTCGGATGTGAAGTTGTCTCCATCTCTAATTTCTCCACCATTTCTGTGGATACCAAGTTATCAGTGCTCCCACTGTCAATTATCACCTTGCATACTCTATCTTTAGTTTTGCAAGAATTTCTGAAAAAATTGTTCCTGTGCACAGGTTTTTCCACCTCTAGCTCTAGATTCAAGAGAACCTTCTTCATCATCAAAGGCCTCCCATCTTCTGTGCCTTCTACTTCAACATTCGGCTTTTGCAATTCTAAAATGTGAGCTTCACCTCCTCCTTTATTTCTCTCGAGACATTCCCAAAACATGTGTTATGTTTTTCCACAGGCATAAAACTTCACCTCTCCTCCTCTTCCTCTTCTTCTTCCTCAAGGAAAAGAATTCCTTCCACCATATTGTCTCCCTCAAAAACTTTCTCTTTCTGAGTGATTGTGTGGTTTTCTAGTCTCAACCTTGGGCTTTTGTGCCCTGTCATGGAAAATTCCCTTACCTCTGTTTAGACTTCTTCCCCTACTTCATTGACTATGTTTCCTAGCCAATTTCTCTTATGCCTTTAGTGCAATCTGATAATTATCCTCCACTATCCTTACTATCATCATATTGATTTCATTATGGAATTCATATCCCAAGACATGAATATATCTAGCAACCTTTTCATCATCGTTTTCTCTTAGTCCAACCCTGATTTTCATCTTATAAAAGTCATCGGTGTATTCTTTTACTGTATGTTCTTTTTGTCTCAGGTTTTGTAACTTCCTGAACAAATTTATTGGATAATCTTTCAGTATGAATCTAGCCTTCAACTTGGCTACCATTCTATCCCAGTTATTGATGTTTTTCTTGCCTTTTCTTCTTCTGTCAGCCTGTAGTTCATCCCACCACAGTTTTGTGTGTCCTTTCAATTTGGTGACAACATGTTTTACTTTGTTCTCATCATCAAGTTCTTCATATTCGAAGTATTTGTCCATTCCTCTTATCCAATCCAACAATTCTTCAACATCTAAGTTGCCTTCATACATTAGGATTTTTGTTTTTTCTCTTGCTCCCAATTAGACAATAGCTTTGAGTAAGCGTTCTTCTACAACATATTCTCTTGCAGCTCCTTCAAATTCCATTTCTTCGCTCTCTGCATCGCTGACATATTCGACATCAGGTGCTCTTCTTTGTGTTGTATACATAACATCTAATCTTGTGTGAAGTTCTCTCATCTCTCCTTCCACAGCTCGATTTTCTATAGGTTTCTCTACACGTATTCTAAGCATCATTGTGATGAACTTTTATTTTACACAAATACCACTTGATGTATCTAATACCACTTGATTTTATCAGACTACTTCCTTGTTTTACAAAGATAAAAAATTGAGACTCTAATACCACTTGATGCAGGACCTCTCACTTGTAGGGGTTGCATAACCTCTCAGTCAATGATCTTCAAATACTTGAGCTAAATCATCTCTTCATGACTTTGCTAGACCTAGACTTTAATACACACAGGTCCCTTATTGTTACCCATGTAGGTTCAATTTGCCCACACAGCCTTTTCTTGGCACTTTTGGTAATACTGAGTGGCGAGCACTAGCTCCTCTACTAGGCCTTTCTCCTTATGACTGTGGGCTATGACCTCCAGCTAGCCCCCTTCACGAATTCAGGCTTCAACTATTTCAAGTGCAGGTGATTCCATTTTCCCTGAACTCCAGACCAAATATATGACCCATGCTTCTATGATAGCCAACGGTTATGATGCACTTCAAGACTCTATCTTTGGGAGTTCCAAGTGTTCCAAACACCCTTTTTCCTCGAAGTGACTTTTACCGAGAGCTACGGATCAGGAGCCATGTGTTCACCTCGATCAATGGTCGATATTTTCCTTTGTTGTCACTTTGGGTGACTTGCAGTCAATGCCCCTTTGCTCCTCTTTATCCCATAGTGTCAATCCTCTTAAGTGATAGATCTTCCACCATGCATCCTTTCCTAATGGATAGCTCAGATGAACTCCGACCTTCAGGATGTTTCACCCTCAAAAACTTACTCGACAGTTTTCTCGAAGTGTTCTATCACTAGAGTGATAGATCTAATGCCACGTGTTCCAACAGTAGATGACTAGGATGATTCCTTACCTTTGGAGCTTCAGATGACTTATAATCAATGAATCCACTTCCTCCTTTATTTTCCTCTGAAGTGCGCACTTCCAAAATCCATGATCTAACGATGCGTGTCCCTCTCAAATCAATAGTCACAATTTAGTTCACTACATCGAGCTACAGGAGTTTTGGCTTCACCACTCTCATTTTCCTCCGAAGTGATTTTCTTCCGAAGTATGTGGATCTCCACCATGTTTCCTTTTGGATCCAATGGTCCATATCTCTTCAGCCTTCATGAATTCACGAGAATTTCTCTTTGCTCCACTAAAATATTCTAGAGCTTTATCTCCCAGACATTATGATTTGTTGCCACGTATCCCCCTCGATACCGATGGCTTAGATTTACTTTGCAACTTCGAGACTTTGATGATCCAACTCCTTGAACACCTTCAAACCTCCGAAGACATGAAGTGTTGAAGGACTCAAAGACTATCCTGTGCACAACTTCTCAAGATCTCACAGTCTAGAAAGATCCTGATTCCTCTGAATGGGTCTTGCTCGGTGATTATGAAATTTTCAGTGGGCTCCTCCCTACTGAAGAATTTTCATCTTCTATATCTTTTGAGCTTGTTCCTTCTTGAAACTTCAATCTCCTATAAATTCTTCTTCGACACTTAACCAAATATCAACCCTATGCACACCTTGCAAGAGGCTTCTTTCACTTAACCCCTTTGTGGGTGATTGTCCACTCCTTGCAATAGTTCTTACACGACTCAATTGTTCCTCCTGAACAATTTGGCGTTGAGTGTGTTTCTACCTATGCACACCTTGTGTGGTTCTTTTTCACTCTTTACAAGTAACTTCACGTTATCCCTCCTGAACTTATGAGTCAAAATAGACTCTGTCAACGCACTCCTTGTGTACACTATGCACTCCTTGCATAGTGAGATCGGAAGAG
>CBVK0102912147.1:0-22854 GCA_900067695.1 Picea abies
AAACAGGGAGGATTGGGATGACAGAGTCCCAACAGTTTTATGGGATTACATGACAACCACAAAGAAACTCCATAAGTACACTCCATTTGAACTAGTCTATGGGAAAGAGGTTGTGGTACCTGCAAAATTCATTGCTCTGAGTTTGTACATCACATAGATTACACACATGTTGGAGGATGAATCAATTGCGCAAAGTCTCATGGAATTACAATAACTTGAAGAGACCAAGTTTTTAGCAGACTTCCATCAATCAGTTGAGAAAATAAGGCAAAAAGCTTGGCATGACAGACACATTAAGACCAAGGCATTTGCGCAAGAATACAAGGTCCTACTTTATGACAGTCAATACCAAAAACATCCAGGCAAGTTGCGCATGCATTGATTGGGATCATTTATAGTTGCGGAAATCCGACCTTCGGGAGTAGTCAGACTCACACAACTGGATGGTATGTTGCGGCCAGGATGGGTGAATGATGCTCTCCTAGAACCATATACGTCTCAGAACTAAGCTAAAGGAATGTTGCTCCAGTCTTAAGGAGCATGTATAATAGTTATATTTGAATTTTTCTACAATTTTTGTGAATTCAGTTAATAAATTTGAAGAGTGCATTGTTGTGCCATGACATGTAGTTCATTTTGTTTTATGTTTAAGTGTTGTTTTAATGCAGAACTGCTTACTCAACAACATATGATCAAAAGCGTTAAGAACCCATTAATGACAATCATTAATATGACGATGACCCCTTTGTGGTTGAAGGGAGAGCGAATCTGGACACAATATGAGTCCATGTGCCACACGAACCCATTCCAGTCATAGCCTTTATTACTGCTACAATGACCCGTCCAAATTTTGTTAAACCATAAAGTCGCAATACACGAAGATGCCATCAGTATTCACACCAGGATTCTCATCTGTTAAATGGTAAGGTTTGAAATCAACCACGTCCCTGACCAACTTGCCCAGTAAATGCCAAGATCACTCGAGAGATTGACCCCGTTAACCAGTCTCGTTGAACAAATCAGATCCAAGTTGCGTTTATAGGGTTAATGATGAATAAAAATTATTACAGAACTTGCTAGCTAAGCCGAGTATAAGACTCTGAGAAATCAATGTAGGACGCATTGTTTCCTACAGAGGACTTAGAGATTTGCAAATTCAAAAGCGTGAGCAAGCTTGTGTAATCCCTCAACCCTTAGTGTTGATACCCAATCCTTGTGTTGCCTGCCGAATTTACTGATAGTTCAGACTCACTATGCTGAGAGATACATGAAGCAGAAGCGTTGTTTCAAAGGATGCAGTACCAGATGAGCCCTGTGACCCCCGGGTCGAGATTGTGGGTGATCTCAGAGGGAAGGTCGAGCAATTCAAGCTCCTCGACCTTGACCTGACATACCAGGTGTTGTTCCCTCAGGTGAAAATTGATGTCTTCTGGAGTGTCGCTCCAGATGAGTTGGAAGGCATGTAGTTTGTGCCACAGTCTGAGTTTATCAATCTGTTCAACTCTACCATTATGAACCTCAAGGATTTTCTACTTTTTGGCACCACTGGGGAAGTTGCGAGGTGTACCAAATTTCTCATCAGCAAGGTACACGACAAAATCCTATGGTTGGATATAAGATATCCAAAGGAAAATGTACACTGGATTCTCTATCAGCGATAGAATTTTGTGCCAATGGCACTTTCTTCAACTGGTCCAGCTACTTACTGGAGGAAATCCTCATGGCCTCGAGGAAGCACAGGAGAAAGGTGGCACTTTCACCTATGACTACTTGTTGCTTGCATTCATAATGTTCAAATGGAAGCCACCTACTAGAAGAACATTGGCGCCAGCAGATAAGGGGCGCTTGGAAAAAATGTTTGAGCCCTGGAATTCAAGTTTGGACTCAGAGAACACTGCCTTCAACAACATGACATTCTCCAAGTGGTACGACAAGTTGATCGACACAACACAGAGGTTGCACATTCCGCAGGAACTACTCATCTACAACACGTGGAACATAGCATTTAGCATGAACCACCACCATACATTTGTGTGGTCGAGGTATGCCACCATAGAGGACTTTCACTTGTGCATGCTTCCATTCTATTTGGATGAGGAGGCATTTGAAAAGGAGGTTATGTCATGGCCTAGAGTCAAATGCAACCCACGCAAGTCGAGGATGCATTACGTTCTGCCCACTGAGCTACTGAAGAAGAGAGGTCAGGAAGCAGGGGTAGGACCGAGCTCAGGCCCAGAGGTATAGAAGTAGGAAGCCCCAACATAGATGGACTCCAACGAGGAGGAAGAGACGCAGCCACTGAAGCACAAAAAGAGAACACTACTTATGTTCTCGCAACTGTTGGAGCAAGCTATGTTGACAGGTAAGGATGTCAATGAAATCCTTAGTGCTGCATTCATTACATAACCAATGAACAAGAAAATCAGGATGGGGATCTCATCGAACAAGGTTCTGAACCCCAAACCCATTTCATCCACTATCCCCCGCACTTGCTCAGCGGCTTGAGCAACCCATATTATAGACATCCAGGACGAACCCAAGCCTGAAACCACTCCATCGACCATCATCATTGAGCAACCTCCATCACCACCACAACCCTAGTCACCACCTCCAAAAACCAACATTCGACCCCAAACCAATGATCCAAAACCCATGCATCTCGATCCCCCTAGAGGTACCTGAGAAGAGACCAGAACTCTCTGGTCCAAACCCAGAAGTACTCGAACAGAGGCTATAACTGACTAGTCCAAACCCTAAATCCCAGGACTAGAAGATCATACCCTTTGTGCCAATTAAGGACACTCTGTCATAAACGGAGATGCAAGAAGAACAAAAGTTGCAAGTCTTAAGTCCTCAATGTACTTCCTCAATGACCAAGGTTGAGGGTGCCATTGGAAGCGCAACCCCGAAAGCTGAGGTCCATAAAGAGGTGGAGATAACAGAGGTTCAGAAGGAACCTGAGATTACTTTAGGACAAAGCACAATGTCAACACATGAATAGATGGAGCTAGTCCTCCAAAACCCTCAATAGTGCGCAGAGTTGTTGCAACTCTGCCTATCCAGAACATATGTTCTAACGTTCCCGCCGGTGGCATTGAGGTTCAAGCTTGCACCAGGAACATCTATAGGAGAGGAGGAGGTAGATACTCCCTCGGAGCATTAAACAATGAGTTGACTTCCACCGCAGATCTGAGCACCCAGGGACGCAACCCCTTCTTTCGTTGACCTTCAACAGTGGCCAACAGTGCAGCTAATCGGAATGATCAGGGCCTCAACTGATCATCTAGAGAAGAAGCTCCAACAACCCAAAAGGAATGCAGAGTTCACAAGGGAGGAAACACTCCTTGCTCAAGTGCGTAAAAGACAGGAAGAATTCACCAAGATCTAGGCGAAACAAAAACTAGAAATAGTTCAGGAGAGGCTTGTTGAAGCCTGGTCGAAAATAAAGAAGGTCGCACCCCAACTATCAGAATCTAGTGATGCAGGAGAGCTTGAGAATTAGATCGAATTACTCTAGGTAGAATGTTCATAGTTGGTCATTCGTGCAGAGAAGCTGGAAGTGCAGTTGTGACAAAGTCAACAAGAAACAGAGCAACAACCTCGAAAGTTTCAGGAGCAGATGGAGAAAATAGTGTTGGAAGGAAACAATGCTCAAGCATCTACACAAGCGCACAACTGAGTGCATAAAGATATTCTGAGAAGTCAATGACTGGATGGGAATTATCGCTAGGCACAACCAATCTCTAAACAACATGCATGCAAGAATACAGTTGTTGAATGAGGAAGTTGCAGTCCCTATGGATCCACTCGAGAAACAAGATAAATTTGATCAAATCCAACAAGCAAATAATGAGTTGAACGCTCTATTTGAGGTGCAATCCATAGCCAAGAAGGAGCTACACAAATTTCGACCTGTCATTCAAATATTGTATATGTGATCAGGTAGATGCTACAATAGACTCTGAATGGAACTCTCTGGTCGCATCCAATCCCAAAGGATGTATCTTAGATGTGACCCAACACTTTGTAGATGAGGCCTCACTCCTTGCCAGGAAGTGGAAGGATAAAATTGGGAGTTTCCAGGAAGTCGAGAAGTGGGCCTTAGAGTTGGACCCAAAGTTGGGCCCTTCGTTTCAAGAGGTAAAGAAAGAGAAAGTGCAAGTAGAAGATGAAATTAAAGTGGAGAAGGGGGACAAGGGAAAGCAACAATTACTCCTAGAAGCTGCGAAAGAGTCAAGTACTTGTCTCGAGGACGAGTCAAGGCTTGTGGTTGAATCATGTTGGGCCCTTCGTTTTTGGATTTGAAGCTATGCAAGAAGGACTAGAGTCCCATTTTTGGTTAAGCAGGAGTTGCGCAAGCTACAAAAGAATCTGGACAATGGAGCAAGTAAAGAAACAAAAATCGGTTTCAGAAAGGGACAACACAACACCAACGAGGCAAAAGCAGTTGCAACAGAACAAGAAAGCATGTGAGCCCAAAGCCAGAAGATCTCACTAAACCTATATATGAGATGCATACTATTGTAAAAGGGTTGGTTAGCTGATAGGGTTGGGTTGGCTATTGTTGATAGGTTGGGTTTTGTTGTTAGTCAGATGTTGTTGTGGGGTTTAGTTGAGAAAAGGTTATGTAATTTTAATCTGTATACAATTTTGGGAAAAGGGTAGATAGAGCTCTGTGACATGAGTCCAGAGCCAGAATGTTGTAATAGAGTACTAACTTATATCTCTGAGATTTTATCCGATAAGTTCTGATGATAATAAATGAAGAAGGACCCAAAATTTTGAAATATAATGTGTCATTATGTGTTTATGCTTATGAATTGTATCGTTACAATACTTCTTTATGTTTGATGAGATCCATATGATATCTCTGTGTATAACTGCTTTCGCAACTTGAGTATCTTTACTTCCAGGATGAATGAGTTCAGATTTGTTCTGTAGTTAGACTATCTTGCGCAAGATCATGGTCAATCTTGAAGGTTCTGGGAACCCACCTAATTATTATCCTTCCCCTTCCCTATATTTCTATCTTGGTTGCACTTTGGGTGAGACGTCTTCTCTTTAGAGGAGATTAAAATGCCAACACTCTAGACTACTCGGTACCTTTGTTGGTAACCTGAGAAGGACCCTGGTCTGATCAATTCTGTGCCAACAAAACGAACAACTGTAACAGTTTTCCTTCCAAAAGCAACCCATTAAAAATAATGAGAGCGACAGTGAAGAGGAAAACAAAGGAAGATGCAAGGAGAAAGGGGGAAGGAAAATAGAATAAAATAAAGCTTGAAGAGGGCATCCTACTGGAGGTTGAGTGGATGAAGGAGTTAATGTGCATGTTCACTCTAACAGAAGGTGTCTCTAAGCCATGACATCTGTAATTTGGTTCTTCACAGCGAATAACAATACATAGGGTCTGTGTATAGCTCACCCCATTGTAATTTTTCTCCTCAACATAATAAAAGTGCCATCTAAATATTGAATCTATGAGTTACTACAATTTATGTTTTGGGAATTTGGTTTTGAGTTATGACCATCTATGCATACTCGGTTGAAGTGTCTTTTTAGCATGTAGCACCAGTCCAAAGCGTTCTTCCACTCCCTGGGAAAAATTAAACTTACCTGGGTGAGTTTACAGACCCCTGAGCATTTTATTTACTTCCTGGGCGAATTTATACTTGGGTGAATTTAGAGACCCTTAGGGATTTTACCCACTGCCTCAACATTTTTTTTTTTGCTTGGGAAAATTTCTCATCCTTCCTACAACCATGCACATTCCCCAAGTTGAATTACCTTCCCTAAACATGTTTCTACGTTATTGGTTTTCCAACTCATCCCCTTGATGCCTTTCCTTCATCCTTGGCTATCAAACTTTCCCTCGAGAGGTTTTATTTACCGTTGAATATCAAATTCTCCTCTAGATAATTTTTTTCTCAATTGTTGGTCGACTCATTCCACATAAGTTGTTTCCCTCTTTTCCTTTTTGGCCGACAACATTTTCCAGTTGACTAGATTCGCTTTATATTCGACTGGGATTTCTCTTGGTCGACTAATATCCCTTGGTTGACTAGATATTTGGTCAACTTGACTTGCCTTTCATCTAGTCGACTTGCTAGACAACTGGTCAACCCAAGTTGCGGATAATAGACTTCCCCTTATCCAAGTCGACTTGTCTGTCATTTCATCGACTCGACTATTGGGAGGTCTATTGGTCCATATTTTGGTCGACACAATTATTTGCTAGCATATTGCAAGGCTTACAACAACTTCAAGAATATCATGATAGAAAGAAAAATTTTATTTCGTAGAAGCATCCATGTTGGTGTGACGATCAGGCCATAGGCCCACCGTTTACAGATCAAATGGTATCAAAGTAGGTTCTGAAGGCTTGGAGAACACTTGCATGGTAAACAACCACAACAAATACCAAAATGATGGACAATCATTGTTTCTATACCTACATAGAAGCATAGCACCATCAATGGCGAGGCATCATTGTGAAGAAGATGATAAGGAAGACCCATAGTTCAGATTGGATCAACTGGAGAAAAGCATTGCTACATTGACAGAGTTGGTGACACAAGTGCTAGTAATGAAAGGTAAGGAAGCACACTCAACAAAAATTGAGCATGAAGAACACAATTCTCTCCCATAAGGTTCCAAAGGTGAGACGCTTGGAAACTCAGGTAATGACAACAACTTTTATTCATCTTCCAATGTTCCTTTCAAAGTTAAAGAAAAGCTAGAAATACCCATGTTTAATGGACAAACTAAAGTTGAATCCTCATATAGTTGGTTGAAACAATTGGAAGTTTACTTTATTTTTTATCAAATCCAAGAAACATAATAGATCTCCTTTTCCTGTTTAAATATGACTAGACATGCTTTGTTTTGGTGGGAGAGTTATGTGGATGCACTGAGGATAGGCAAGAATCCAATGGTGATGAAATGGGAAGTCTTCAAGGAATTACTCAAGTCACAATGATATCCCATAGGAGATGAAGAGGAACAACTCATGAAGTGGTAGTACCTTGGGTAAGAACATGGACAAGGAGTGCAAGAATACAGTTTTGATTTTAGGAGGTAGGCCGCTAGGTTGGATATTTCTCTCGAAGAACCAAGGGTGGTCATGAAGTGCCTTGGAGTAATTTTCATCCATATCCGAAGATAGTTGCAGCTTCATGGTGTGAAAATCATAGATGAGGTGAGAAAGAAGGTTCTCTACATTGAGTTGGACTCCAGGAAAATACATCAACACATGGGCCAAGAAGAAACCAACAATAAAAGAGAAAAAAAGATAGCAACCACAACCAAGAAAAGGAGGGATCCTAATAGGCATTGCAAACATTGTGATGTGGATGGACACACATAAGAGAAGTGCTAGAAATTTCATCCAAAATTGCATCCAAAGTGGCTAAAGTCCAAGCGGAAAGCAAAGGCATCTTTTGAGACAAAAGAAGAAGCAATAGAAAGCACCTCTGATCTGGATGAAGCCATAGTTTGCACCACATTGCAGCAGCCAAAGGTGAGTGAAGATAAACATGTGTTATTTTTAATCAAAGTTCAAGTGAAGTGTTGGAAGGTAAATGCCTTGTTAAATAGTGGTTCTCAATGTAATATGGTTTTTGAAACATTAGTTGATGAGCTTGGTATAGAAACCTATGATCTAGTGCAACCAAGTTCACTAGTATGGTTACAAGGGAAGACTGTTATGAGAATCACTCGAAGATGTAAATTCAAGTTTTTCCATTAGTTTCAGTTATGTCAATGAGGTAGAATGTGAAGTTGCACCATTGGATGTCTGCAAAGTGATGTTGGGTAGCCCCTACTTGTGGGATAAGGATGCTACCTTCTACATGAGAGAAAAAATGTACCCCTTGGCCAAGGGTGGCAAGGCATACCTTGTCAAAGCACATCAAGAGAGAGAGAGAGCACAACTCCTCTAGCAATGAAACAAGGGCATACAAGTAGGAAACAAGCCACCTTCGTTGGCAATGGAATGGTGGATATGAAGAGGCAAATGGAGGCCTTATGCTTCTGTCTCCTTAATGGTCTAGATTTTGGGGACAAAAATCCTTCAAATGGGGAGGTGTGATCTAAATTAGATCTTGGTAAATATTTGTAAACGTTGTAAATAAACATGTTTTGTTTTATTTATTTTATTGGGTCTTCTGACACACTGAGAAGGTGAAATGAATGGTTGTAACAGTTGGCCTTCCAAAATCATCCAATTAAAAATATTGAGAGTGGAAGTGAAGAGGACAACGAAGGGAGATGCAAGGAGAAAGTGGGAGGGACAATAACAAAAATCAAATCTAGAATAGGGCAGTATACTGGAGGTTGAATGGACGATGGAGTTAATGTGCCTATTCACTCTAAGTGAAAGTGTCTCTGAGCCATTGCATTTGTAATTTGGTTCTTCACAGTGAGTAACAATACACATAGTCTATGGAACACATTAACTTCATTAACCCTTATCATTCACACTTGAAGATCGCGCGCCCCTGACCTAGCCCTGGTAATGCCTAGGGTTCCTTAGTGTGCTATCATGGCAGCTCTAGGAGGGGAGCCGCCACCCCCTCCTTCCCCATCCACCTCCTTTCGACGTCTGGTAGAAGCCTGCAGCAAGAAGTCGACCATCTCAGAAGCTCCGAGTTTTGTCAAGAAATTGGATGATATACCAGAGATTGACCTGCCGCCTGAACACCCAATAAAAGTTTCCCTATCCCTCTCTGAATGGGGACTTATTGGCCATTTTATGGGACTCTGGCCCTCAACCAGATCCACAGACAACTGGATACAGCGAAACTGGAGGCCATTGATTACAAACAGTGTAACATGCTATGCGGTCGGACGAGGATACTTCATTTTCGAATTTATCTCTCAGGAGGACAGATATTTGATATTCAGAAACGGCCCATACTTCATGGGCACCCAAGGGCTCTACCTAAACAGATGGACTCTGAATTTTGACCTTGCTTCAGAAGTCCCCAAGGATGTCCCAGTCTGGGTAAGACTCCCTAACCTACCGATTCACTGTTGGAACCCTACCTCGCTTCAGGCAATAGGAAATGGACTTGGTCCTACATTGACCGAGCAGAACCAAGAGACCAGTATTCCTGTGCATGGATCTGTGTGGAGGTTGATCTGGAGGTAGGACTACCCGAGGCAATAAAACTGAAAGTCAGCAACTGGCACCACTTCCAAAAGCTGGATTACGAACAGCTCTCGTTCAAGTGCAGAGGGTGCCACGAATATGGCCACTTCCAAAGGAACTGCCCAAAAAACCCCCCCTCCATAGAAAAAGAAGGGGAAGAAGGCTGGCAGCAGGCCCGGAAAGGGAGATCCAAAGCGAGAGGCCAAAGAAATGAGCAGACAGAACCCCAGAAAGCCAAATCCTCAGGTACCAAAGAAACGGAGAACAACTTCAGTATCCTGGCTAAAGAAGCGGAGGAAAGGGAACAAGCTCCAAGTAAAGAAGTTCAAGATTGCCCTCTCATTCCTGTTCAAGCAAAGATCTGCAAGTCGCTTAGAAACCAAGAGAGTGTGAAGCATCAGAGCGAGAAGGGTAGAACGCGCGAGGTCAGAGGACGAAGGAAGATGGCTTCTTCTTCGACAGGGAAGCTGAGCACAGAGGAGCATCTGAAAGAAATGGATAAAGCTCTGGCGAATCTGCAGCAGCTACTCCAGAATCAATTGGACTTCTTAGAGAACCTGGATGTGGAGGCTGGGCGCAAATTGGAGCAACTCGAAGTTGATATTACCATGACCAAAATTGGCTTCGCGGAGGAGCTGGACAAACTCCATAAGGAGCTGAAAAACCCACAGCAGGAATTTGATGAAAGGATGGAACAGCTGGAAGCCAAGATGGCCCAGCTGAATAGCAACTGGAACCAGGATTCTAAGAAGTAATCCCTCTTTGTAAGCATTCTGTCAGCAGGTTCTGACCATCACTTTGGCATTTTGTATTGTAGCCAATGCTTTAAATAAGCAGTATGTTAAGCAAGATAGGAGCTAGTTTAGATCACAAGTTACAGCTTTCAAAGTATGCTATCATGAAATTAGGCCCGAAGAAATTCGGGGCCATTTTGTAACTAAATCTGTGGCCTTGCCACCCCTTTAATATAAACTATAACCGTTTCCGTAAAAAAAAAACAATACACATAGTCTATGTATAGCTCACCCCATTGTAATTTTTCTCCTCAACATAATAAAAGTCCCATTTAAATGTTGAATCTATGAGTTACTTCAATTTATGCTTTGGGAATTTGGTTTTGAATTATGACAATCTATGCATACTTTGTTGAAGTGTCTTTTTAGCCTGTATCACTCGTCCAAATCGTTCTTCCACTGCCTAGGAAAATTTAAACTTACTAGAGAAAAATTATGGACTCCTAGGCATTTTATTTACTGCCTGGGTGAATTTATAATTACTTGGGCGAATTTAGAGACTGGTGGGCGAATTTCTCATCCTTCCTACAGCCATACACATTCCCCAAGTCGAATTACCTTTCCTAGACATTTTTTGTGTTTTTGGTTTTCCAACTCGTCCCTTAGATGTCTTTCCTTCATCCTTGGTTATCAAACTCATCCTCTAAAGGTTTTGTTTGATGTTGAATATCAAATTCACATCCAGATAATGTTTTTCCCAATAGTTGGTCGACTCATTCCACATGAGTCGTTTCCCTCTTTTCCTTTTCAACCGACAAAATTTTCCATTCGACTAGATCCACTTTCTATTCGAATGGGATTTCTCTTGGTCGACTAATATCTCTTGGTAAACCATATATTTGGTTGACTCGACTTGTAGATGGTTGACTCACCTTTCATCTAGTCAACTTGCTAGACAATTGGTCGACCGACTTGCAGACAATCGACTTCCGCTTCTCCCAATTTACTTGTCTGGCATTTCATTGACCCGACTATTGGAAGGTCGACTAGTCCATCTTCCGGTCGACGTGGATATTTGCTGACATATTGCAAGGATTACAACAATGTAAGAAGATCAAAATAGAAAGAAGAATTTTGTTTCATAGAAGCATCCATGTTGGTGAGCAAACATACTATAGGCCCATTGTTTACAAATCAGCTGTAGTAAAGGTGATGAAACTTATAACAACACAAATTATCTAATTTTTACATAATCTATGGAGAATTATATATTTCTGAGATGAAATTAATGGTTATAACTTGTTTATCCTCATTTTCATGAATTTTATATTTAAATTTTATATATAGGTTATATATGAAAACAACAGAGATGAAGATGTACCTGACCTAGTGAAAAACACCCCAAGGTCATTCACCATGATAATAGTTGGAGAAAGATCAATTAAAACACCCCAAGGTCATTCACCATGATAATAGTTGGAGCAAGATCAGTTACTAACTTTGTCAATCACCATTATAAAAACTAGAGCAAGATCAACCGCAAAAGCAAAAATGATATTGGAAGTACACACCGAAACCTGTCGATGGAAGTGAGGCATATGACTGTAAACAACTTGCAATGAATAGTATATACGAGAAAGATAACGAGCTTAAAATCATTCTTGGGAATATAACATATGCAAAGGGTGTATTTAGTCTAGCCAACTTGCCAACAACCACCACTACCTTGCCTAGTCGTGGTTGATTCTCCCGTGCGGGACGATATGGGTCTGTTCAGGCCCTCTTGTGAAGGTGGTGGAAACGATGGCCACATTTTTCAACCCTGACATTGAAATGAAAAGTGTTAATGCTAGACGATGACAACAAAGGTGTTAATGCTAGATGATAATGAGGTGGTGAGGTGGTGAGGATAGGGTTGAGGCTAACAGAAGGAATGTGACATATTAGACAATGAGGCGGTGAGGATAAGGTCGAGTTTAGCAGAAGGAATGTGACATATTAGACAATGAGGCGGTGAGGATAAGGTTGAGGCTAGAAGAAAGAATGTGATAGATTAGACCAAGTGATGACAATCCACATCTATTTACTCAACAAACTTAATGAGCTCAATCAATAGATGCAAAATCTATAAAATGCATCGCCTTATAAACTTAGGTTATATAAGATTGAAGATTGAAACACATGAATGTATTATGTCAGAAAACTTAGGATTGACATCAAAACTTAGGATTGACAAAAAGAGCTCGGAAATAAGAGATAGAAATTATTAGCCAATAGCTTTTTAAATAAAAGTGATTAAAATATTACAAAATAATAACTATTTTACTTTTCCTATGTACAACTTTGAGAAAGAGAAAAATATGTTTAGTCAAAGGAAAATTAATTGAAGGTCAAAGATGAATCGATCACTAGAGTCCTAGCCTTCGAGAGGGACTAATAAGAAATAAACTTATACTTATATGACATTTAGGTCAACTTAAACTTAAAAAAAAAAAAAAATTTAATACTAAGTGCGCACATTTACTGCCCATTTTTTCACATATACATTCTAAAAACCTATATTTGTACTGTTAAAAACCAAATATGTTGTTATAACACTCAAAAGAAAGCTTATTCTTAAGGTCTGAATGAGAATTAGAGAGCTTAAGACCAAACTCATGTTGAATTATAAAAATTATAATCATGGTGTTGCAATTATATGGAAGGAAAGTTTCGTCTTTACAATCAGTGTTGTAGTAATATGGAAAGTTATCAAGATATAAATAGAAAATAAATGAAACAAATATGAAGCAAGACCTAAGAATGTGTACCTATTATTGCTAGGCAAATTTGCTCTTGCGGTGCACTAGCTTGTTTATGAATTACATCCAATCGAAGTTATATAAAAATTTGTTCTCTTTATTGATTTCTGAAAACTCTCTTATCTCTTTAATTTAAGAGGACCTAAATATGAAAAAAATTGTATATCATTCACTTTACCACACTGATGCTAATATACAAAAACATTCGACTCATATCCACTTCCTCAGATATATTCGTCAATCTTCCTATCTACTTGAAGATTTGATAGTTTGTCGCATGCTTTGAGTACACAAAGAAATATCCACATGTCTAAAAACTCATTAATAAAACATAATAGTAGTGCAGTTGTCGAAGATGGAAATGTATAAATTCCCAATTCACAACCATTTTTATAATGGTTGTCTTGAAAATAAAGAGTGACATGAGCAAGACATTTTGGATGGTCTACCACTTCAAGAGGACCTCTAAGAAATTTTCTATCTTTAATCCATGAGAACATTTCCAAAGTGGGGATAAGGTTTAATTTTGTACACCATAATGAGAATATTGCACTCCACATTGCTTGCAAGATGATCCTTGGAGACCGCAGTTTGTTTCCATTGGCACTTTTGCTACTTGCTATGGAAATGATCCAAAATGGATCCAAAAAAGCGAATGGTTATAAGAATCAATACTTGCAAGTGTTAGTAGGCGATTGATGGAGGTTGGATAACTTATTAAAGGAAATACAAAAGTAAAAGTAAAAGTAAATGAAACAAAAATAATAAATAAATGAAAAAGAAAAATAATAATATGAGAGAAAAGACCAAGAAATGGGAATTGAAAGGTTGTGACCTTTGGCCTTCTCATTACCCTAGCTCTCCCATTTCTTCCTATACTTTCACTCTCAAAGGGTCTTTTGGCCAAGGAGACAAGGATGCACAAATAGCCATGAATTACGTTGCAAGCCAGATATTGCCGAGATAGACTGAGAAACCATTGTATGTTGGTTTTCCCATTTGGGTTTCTAGGGTAAATATGGTGTCCATTGTGTCTTGAATGGTCTAAATATGTCTCTGCGTTGTGTTAAATGATGTGTTAATTTTTGTACTTAATTGTTTCTTGTTTATTTCAATGGCGTGAGAATTTATTCTCTATGTGGAAGAAAACTAACAACTATGTATTTCCCATCATTTAATTCACTCTCAAATTTAAGATTTATAATTTCTATTAGGTGATATTTGCAATTTAATAGCTAGGTTTCTAAATCTAGTTGCAAAGAATAATAATAATAATAATAAATTGGTGAGATCGTGGGAATGACAATCAATGTCTTGAAGGAAGCAATTGCTTGTTGGATAGCCACACTAAGTGATTTCCTTGAGCCAGAGGGTTGTACACACCTCCCTTTTCATCAATTACATTTTAGATTTGTGTACAACTTGTGGGAGGCCACACATAGGGTGTATGTAGGATATGGACTATGAGGCCTCTCCATGAGAGGTGTGAAGAGGATTTGTTGGGTGTGTGAGTAAAGACTAGGCATGTGAATGCTAGTAGGACGTTCGTAGAATTTGTTGAACAAAGAGTTGATTGGTGGGATGTGCTTTGGGCAAAGAATAGGCTAGTTGGTATCATTGCCTTCTCTTAATTCCTTTGGCTTATCAAGGTTCAAGTCATTTCATACATATATGGATTAATTAATTTATATGTGGTTCATGCTTTCGTGAATGGTCATTTCACATGTTTCATTAATTGTTGTCTTACTTTAATTTTGGTGAATGTTGTTTTCATGAAGCCATCTCTTATACATGTGAACTAATGGACATATCACATGTTCAGAGAGTGATCCTCACATATGTATTCATTTATTATCATGTTCATTCTTGCTCTAAATAATTTTCATCTTACATATGTACATATATGGTTTAAATAAGGGCCAACCCATTTATGATTTAATTAGTGGTGTTCAAGTTGGAATTCGAGTGTGATTATATGCACATGAACCTAGATGTGACTCCTTCACCAACAAAATGGATGGCATTTGAACCATGTATGCAATCAATATGTCAAGCTCAAGAATAGTCACATGATAAACAAAATTTGGCCATTGAGCAACCTAATTTGTTTATTGGTTGCATTTACTCCTATACTATTGAATCTATTCACGTATTTGAACAAAGAGCTATGTCATTAGTTAATGAGGAGGTTGGGTTGAGTTGATTCCAAGTAGACCTATTATGGTTTCACCTTGCAATATGTAGCATAGGTGAATATATTTTTCCTAGAAATAGAACATTGCAAACAAAACCATCTTCTCATACCTCAAGAGTAGGAGCAAGTTTTGAAAAAAAGAAACATAGCCAAATTTTGTGTGCCCACTTGGTTATATACAATAGAGAAACTGACTCAAAATCTTGATATTTATTACCATTGTTAGTTCATTTTGTATGCAGGATACATTATGGACAAATATCTCTATACAAGATTGAGAACAAAGGTTAGATTTTAATTTCCACATAGGATCCGTGTTGGTGAAGCGAGTGGGCTATAATTCCCTCATTTACAAATCATAAGGTATCAAAGTAGTTGAATCCTTTACTATGACACAACTAGTAGAACTTTTAAGAGAGCACATACTCAACATGGGTAAATAAAACATATAAATGTTGGAAGGCTTAAGGGCCATCAATGTTCAACTTCAAGAAGAGACCAAATGCTTGAAATTGAAGGTCTAGATGTATGACCAAAGGATGGAAAAGTTGAAGAAGAAACTTGATATCTCTATCAAACTATTGTCATTGCTAAAGAAGCGATTTGATGAACACCAACACTCTCTCACAACTATTATGGTAGATTGGGACAAGAGCATAGTGTAGTTTATGCAATTGGGAGAGGAGATCATCTAGTTGGAAAATTGGCAAGAGGACAAATTCACTCATATAGAGACTCAATTGCAATAAGGGTCGGAAAAGATGGAAGAAACATTGGAAAAATTACAAGCAATTGTTCATGAGACCAAGGAAGCAAAGCCACTTTCCATTGCCACTATTGAGGTTGATACCATGCCTAAGAGATCCTAGTAAGCTCACCTTAGAATTTTCACAAGAGAAATTTTGTGAATTTGAAAAGCATACTAGGGGAATTGGTTTGAAATTGCTAAGCTATATGGGATATGATGGAAAAAGGATAGGCACAAGAAGACAAGACATTTTAAGCCCTATTGTAGCTACACCGAGGGTTAAACATGAAGGCCTAGGTTTTGATGGTAGAGGAGGAAATCCCATGACCATGAAGACCACTTTTGTAAAGGTGAAAGACATGACAGAGTTGGCCTACTCATCAGAAGAAAGAGAAGCATTACATGAAGGTGACAGGCCACTACCACCTGAGCCTTCTTATGGAGCATTGAAAAAGGGAAGTGATGAGGAGAGTTCAAAAACTCAACCTACACCTGCACTTAGTGGAAGTAGTAAGCATATCAACCAAAAAAAGAAGAAGAAAAATCATGGGTATGAATTAGGTAAGGCATCCCTTGTTTGTTATTGTTGCAAGAGGAAAGGCCATAATTCTACCAATTGTAAGTATGCCAAAGCATTTCTCTTTTGTGGGAAGAAAGGCCATTTTGAGGCATCTTGTTGGGAGAAGCAAGCCACGTGCCACAATCCATATTGTTTTTATAGGAGGAATGGCAAGAGGGATTCCCAAAACCAAGAACAAACTCATGGGAACTTGGAGAAAAGAAGGATGTCAAGTAGTCGATATAGTAGCACTAAGAATTTTTTCCACAACTGAAAGCTAAGTGGCCATTGGGAAGTGAACTATTGGCAACTTCATCCAGAGCTTCACCCCATAAACTACACAACCAATAACAGAGTGTGGAGAGTGAAGAGTAAAGAGGATGGAGATTTCCCTATGCCTCCATCCAAGCAAAATCTATCTGAGTTGCAAAAACACAAGAGCTCAACCTCACCAACGAAGCAAGTAGTTGTTCGATGGAAGCAAGAGAGAGCATAGAAGGATCTCAAGCATGGGATGACATTTATTTCATTGCAAGTCGGTTGAAGAATGACTTACTAATGGATGAAATAGTTTACCAATGATTAAGTCTCCTACAACCAACATGTAGGGGTATGTAAGATGGTCATTCAATTGACATGTCCATAGAGAAGTGTTTCCATGCCAAAAAAAGCAATTGGTCATACTAGAAGAAGGTAGTCCACACATCCTCTTGTGGGATTGTTATGTGATGGCATAGCTTGTTGGGTTCACATTGAACATGAAGAACAACATTCAACTTGGCTTCATTGACTACCAAGATGGACCATATCCAAGTCTGAGAGAGATGTGAATGAATGTTGATTACAAAGTTTGGATCTAGATATTGCTCAGAGCCGGGAATCAATGAGTAGAATTTTTCATCACGGGAATAAGCGAGTCAACAACCATAGCAAAATCCAAAGCTAAAACTAGAGCTAGTAGCCAAAGCCATGATCCAAATCTAGAGCCAAAGTTAGAGTTGTATCCAAGAGCCAAAGTCGGAGCCATGTTCCAGAGAAGTAGACAAAAGGTGCATTGATCCAGACTGGTTTCCTATAAGATTTTGGACACCAAAAATCCTCTCAATGGGGAAGTGTGATTTGAAATGGATCTAAACAAGTGAATGGTTGTAAGACTCAATAATTGCAAGTATAAGTAGGTGGTTAATGAAGGTTAGATAACCTATTAAATGCAATGCAAATGTAAAAGTAAATGAGATAAAAAAAAAGAGAGAGGAATAAATGAAAAAGAAAATTAATAATAGGAGAGAAAAGATCGAGGAATGGGAAATGAAAGGTCATGCCTTTTGTCATTCCCATTACTCCAACTCTCCCTATTTATTCCTATACGTTCACTCGCAAAGGGTATTTTGGCCAAGGAGATGAGGATGAACAAAGAGCCATGAATAGCATTGTAAATACATTATTGCCGAAATAGATTGAGCAACCATTGAGTGTTGGTTTTCCCATTTGGGTTTTCAGGGTAAACACAATGTCCATTGTGTCTTGAATGGTCTAAATATTTCTCTATGTTGTGTTAAATGCTATGTTGATTTGTGTCCTTAATTGTTGCTTGTTTATTTCAATGGTGTGAGAATTCATTCTCCATGTGCAAGTGAAGAACACTAACAAACATGTATTTCCCACCTTTTGATTCACTCTAAAATTGAATATATATGGTTTCCATTAAATGACTGTTGAAACTTAATAGTTGGGTTTCTAAATCTAGTTGCAAAAAACCATAAATATTTTTTGATAAGATAGTGGAAATGGAAATTAATGTCTTGAAGGAAGTAGTTGGTTGTTGGATAACCACACTTAGTGATTTCCCTGAGCCAGAGGGTTGCATGCACCTCCCTTAGCATCAATTACGTTTTATATTTGTCACAACAAGGAGAACACCTTTTAGTGAAGGTTTTTAATGTTACAATATTTGGTAAAATTTTTAGAAAAACCTCCACTATTTGCAACAGAGGTTTAGCGGAGGTTTTAGCGGATGTTCCATATAACTAAATTTTTTGGGTGGGCAGAGGTTGTAGCAGAGGTTTATTTTTCAATGTTTGTATTGTTAAAGCGCACCGGTGAACCCTTGATACAAAAGCACCGATGCATACAGATAAATTTAAAGGCATTGATGTGTTTATATATAGTGTGCATTGGATTTTCTTTTTTGTTGTATGCATCACCGGTGCTCTTATAATTGTTACAAATTGGTTCCACATTGTTTGTGTATGCAACATCGTTGTTTCTAAGTCATTTAACGCACTCAAGATTTTAAATGTTGTGTACACCTTGATGCTTGCATAATTCGTGCATCCCAATGTGTGTATCACTCTGTGCACAGAAGGGTAGTGCAATTTTGAATATTGGGAATGAGATGTCAACGTTATTCTTTTTTATTGATCAACGATGCATATATTATATTAAACAGACCAATGCATATATTATATTAAACGCATCGATGCATATATTATATTAAAAGCATCAATGTATATATTATATTTAAATCACTGATGCGTATTATAAACATGTGCACTGTAAAATGTTGAAGCAATAAATATGATCACATGCTATATCATTTAAGGAACTGTGCTTTTCTCAATATTTGGCATTGGTGCTTAAATATAATTAATATGCACCGATGCACATAAACCCTTAACACACACTGATTTCTATATTATGGCACACATCGTTTAGTGAGCTCATAAGAATACAGTGTATCGATATGTATATATTTTAATTAATTGTATTTTTTACAAATTTTCAATTAATCATCTCAAAATCAAATATTTTCACAGACAAATATTCCAAAACATACAACTTGCAATAACAATCAATTATATTGATTGTCATTCATCACTTGAAATGTTGTCATTGCTCAAGCTCTGTGCATGCCTCATTTCTTCATCACTTGTAGGTGATATTGTACTTTGGTTATTTAACCTAATGTTTTCTTGATCAACTTGTTTTTTATGTTCATCTTCTTCACATTCCATTTACAAACATAGAAATAAGTGTAATAAGCATATCTACATTTACATATATAGTAGAATATACATGATTGCATAAATAAAAAGCATACCATTGTAGTGAGTGTTTAATAAACAATACACATTCTTTTGAAGCCATGTTGCATGTCGTCTCTCAAAATCTCTTTTGTTGGCTACACTCCATACTTTTTTTCACACATGTTTAATACACCATGACAAAGCATAGTCGATACAATTAATATAAAGATTTCTTGTTGTTCCATTACTTATAAAATGAGGAAAGTTAAACAACATAGATACTTACAAATTGTTCAATTAAACCTTGATACTTGAACATATACTCACAACACATACTTAACACAATGTCGATCAATTCTTCGGTTGGATCTTATTTGTATGTTAGCACATATTAGAAGACATCCATGGACGAGTGTAAATTAATTATTTAAATGTGAAGGTCACAACAAATATGAAAGCTTAAGTAAGGAAAAAAACGCAAGCACTCACAAACTTTGCGATCAACCCTTTTCTTCCTCATCGTCCTGTCTTATGTGGTGAATGGGTTCCGTTTTTGTTTTTCTTTTCTACAACAAAACAATTGAAATTAATATTTCATACAATAATTAAATTCAATGTACATAAAAGAACAAATCAATTATTACATACCTCTTATGCGCATTATTGTTGGGATGGCTCCTCCTGCGATGCAATTATGATTATTTCTTTTACCATCTCCTTGTACACTTTTTTGGACATCCTTACATGCATGTATTACTTTTCTCCTCGTTTGTCCCTTGGAATGTTCATAATCTCCCTAAAAAAAAGAAAAACTATGAAGCATTAGATATAAAAATTATGTATTTACAATAGAAGATTTTGGTGTGTATAGTAAATAAGTATGCACCGGTGCATTAAACATATGTATACACACCGATGCATTACAGATATGTATATGCACCAGTATATGATAGTAGTGCGCTTGCGAAATTCAAAATGTTTTACAAACTATTGTATTCACATGGTGCTTTATAAATTAATAAATGCACTGGTGAATAAGTATTGTTAATTACGCACCGCTGATTGCCAACTGCCGACCCATGAACAAATTTGAAACCTGAATGAGTGGGTAGCTCTAAAACTTTAAAGTACTTGAGCTCCAAACATGGGAGGAAGTATACTAAAAAGAGAGATTATGGAACATATACTAGACCACCTTCATGTTAATCTTTATTTGTATCTTCACCTTCATAAGTTATACCTACCAGAGTAATTTTTTTACCTCTTGAAGCTATAGAATGAATCTATTTCTTGACCAATTTGCAAATCTCTTTCATAGAATTCCTTATCCAAAAACATGTCTAGTGAAATATTAAAGCATTATAGTTTAGCATGATAGAAGAAAAGGATGTCATCAATTATGCATGTTCTTTCTTTTCCTTCTTGAGAGATAATTGAATCAAAATACCCATGGCAGAATCACGACGGGGGAGTAAAATCCAAGGGAATTTCCATCTCCAAGAGAGGGAAAACCAATGTATTACATCTCTCAAAGGAAGTTTTGAGAGGATGTGAAAGCAGATTAATTCCTTTGAAAGATCACTTAATTTATCCCCTCCATTTTCTATGGTCATACATAAGTAAAAGCTAAATCCAACCAATATGGAATTGGAATATTGCAATACTAATGGATTGAGCTAGCCAAGAAGTGGAAGAGTAGAGAAACCAATGGATAAAAAATGTGTTATGGGTAGGAATGAATCCTCAGGGAATTGAAAGGTTGTGATTTGAGGATATGAAGGACTTATCAATCCCACCAAAATCAAACAAGATAATAGGGAAGAATTATTTAGATTGAATATAGTCTAGGTGGTATATCACAACACTAGGTACTTAGAAACAACATGAATGGTGTTTATTTTTCTTCTTCAGTGGTCAAACACAATCAAAGGTTGTTAAATATAGCTAGAAAAGAAGTGAAAGATTGCAATACTATTGGATTAAGCCAACATGGAAGTGGAAGAGTAGAGATACTGATTGATCAAATATGTGTTATGGGCATGTTTGAATCCTTGGGGAAATTAAACATTGTGATTTGAGGATATAAACATCTTATCAATCCCACCAAAATCAATTAATCTAATAGGGAAGAAATCTTTATCATGAATCTAGGATAAGCGGTATATCACAACACTAAATACTTAGCAACAACTTAAATGCTCGTTGTTTTCCTTCTTCAATGTAGTGTATTAGCTTGAACATTGAAGAGAACCAATGGGTTATAGGGAGGATGTATTCTTTCTTGATTTCCACCAATATTCCTCACATTAGGTTATGCAGATTGCACTATTGTCAATGATCAACTATAACTTCCTAGAAGAATGACGTTGGAATTGTGTGCAAATATGACAACTATTTCATAGCATGCTTTTTTTACCGAATATAGTATTGTGACACTGATCTGACACTAATAAGACACAATATATTTAAACATTAGATGTTACTTCCATGCAACATGACACAAACACGATGACTGTGATGCACAACAATTTTAAGCTACGTGAAAATGACATAAAAGTGGAAATAATACAAAGCAACACAAAACACATATTTTTAATGTTTTTCAACATCATGGGTTCCATGCAAACTCGATGCAAAAATCATGTCGCAAAATCTTGACATGCACTACTGAAAAAATGAAAATGGAAAAATGGGTTGCGGTGATGCAAAACAATGATGCTACAAACCCATATTGTATTAGTGTAGTTGTTTCTATTAAAGGTATTAATTTTGTAAATTTAATTTATTTCTTTCTTTTCCATCATGACTTCATGAGATGCATCTTCACGTCATAGATACTTCAAAGAAACAATATAATTTTCCACATCTAAATATCCTTCCTATGCTTGACTTACGAGCCACAATATCACGGAGAAAATAATGTTAGTTCTTATCATCTCCCTAAAAAATGAGGCTACTATAAATTTTTATTTTTTCGAGGCCCATTGTCTAATCTATATTTTTAATGGAGTTTAGTCATGGAACTTGAACTTTCATGAATGGAATTCATAGACATGGAAGCCCCTCTTATAAGAGTAGGCTGACATCCATCCCCATGCATGCCCCATGATCAATAATTTTTCTTATGGAATATGATTCTTCATATGACAAAGATCACATCTTCCCATTTTCACCTTGATTTAATGGGTTGAGTTAGTCAGTGCATGAATCCCTAGATCCCCTCCTTAATCCTTCCATATGATCACTCACTTATTTATTTTACAAGAACAATAACTATTTTTATTTGAGATAAACAAAAACACTCTCAGGCTGTGACTCCACCCCCAACTAACCCCACCCCAAGCGAGGGTCTTTATGTTGTCATCTCAATCAAGGACATAGTCATCATCCCCTCCCCCATCAAGAAAACCTTAATCCATAGGTGGATTTCTCTCAACAGTATTCCCCTTGTGTCTTTCTTGAAATCTGCTTCTGATCGTGAAAAATATTGATGATTCTCAGCTGCAAACTCGATAATGTATCCTTCCAATGTAGTATTGACCTAGAATTGATCGCTTGTGTTACTGAACAATCGATTCGATGAAGTGTTGTGATATTTTTTGTATCCCAAGCGCAGGTCTTCTTGACTCATTCTTGGAATT
>CBVK0102912167.1:0-12540 GCA_900067695.1 Picea abies
TATATATATATATTCTGTCAGGAACTATTTACTATAAAACTACCCAACGAAGTTTTTGAGTGATTATCAAGATAGATATTTATATGTATACATATTGTTGACTACAGAGAATTTCACAATTACATAAATATGTATTACACAGAAAACTATTTATTGACTGACGCATAATTTTAAAATTCGAGGTTTCCCTTTTGAATCTAACCATATTAAGGGAGAAGATAGTTACAGTCCTTATCATTACAATAATGCAGGAGAAAAGGTTCATTGACTTAAAATACATAAAACATATTCCATATTCCAGAGTCAGACCAATACTTAAATGTGTATTCAAACTCTACACAACGCTCTGATTCATAACTATTAAATAGTGAAATATTATTTCAATATGGGGTTTCCCTTCTGTTCTTACTTTAATGGTTACAAATAGCCAGTTATCTATAGGAGCCTGGTATAAATTTTCCATGATAATAATATTCTAGGGAAGAACCTTATTATTACAATAGAACCTGGGGTTATTTCCTTAAAACGCTGCGAGTTGGAACCTGAGTACCTTGTCCCATAAAGGCACTGTCCTAGATTTAGGGACTTCAAATGTTAACAATCCTACATGGATACAAAGAAAATTATAATTATTATTAAGGAAGATGTCAACAAAAGTTAAATCTGGAACATAGAATAATTACCAGGATGGAGTTTATGAAAATAAAATATTGCAGATTTAATAATTAAACTTTATTTAGCTTGCGATTAGGGAAAACAAACACCCCTTCTTTCCATTCGCGTCGCTGAGGAATATTATCCGTAGGCCCGAAGGGGAGGGGTGGACCAAATATTTCCTTGATGGGTACCCTCGTAGTAACAGGGGTCCCATCATTAGATTGGTAACTGAGAGTTCATAAACATACTTTTCAAAAGAAATATATAAGCAATAATAACCCTTCAAGAACTTAAACATCTGAGTGAGAAAAGGTTCGCATAGTATACACATGATGAACATAGAAATTCTATTACTCTTTGGTTGCTATTTCAAAATGCTATATGCTAAAGGGAATGCATTAATCAATTTCAAAAACATAGACTTCAATATTTATGCTGAAGGGAACGCATTAAACAAGTTTTTAGAACATAGAATTCAATATTATATATATGCTGAAGGAAATGCACTAATAAAATTTTAAAACAAAGATGCAAGAACCAATGATTTGGTTTGAAATAACTACAGAACGATGGCTTTCCAAAGAAAAACCAGCATGGTAATTATCCAATAGGAACAAAGAAAGTATCATAACCCTTATTGTATGAGAAATGACCTTTACCGATCAGAACAAAACTTTCAAACACACAGAATGAGATTGGAATTACAAACTAAGAGAATACCTAAGACTTCTAGATAGTCAACAAAGTTTAGGTGGGTTTTGAAACTCCAAGTCATGAAAAGATTTCAAGCTAGGGTAAGAACCTCCATCAAAGTAGAATGGAGATTTAAACACTCACGACAAAAAACCCTTTGAAAATTCCAATTAGGTTTCCTATACCCTGTTGAAGTTAATGATACGAACCATAACTCCTATGTAGTTTGCAAGGACTCAAGGTCATGTGTAAAATCCCCAAAAATAGATTATTTTTGAATTTGAAATTTCTTAGGAAATTTATTTTGTTTTTGGTAAATTCAAAATTGGAAATTTTTTGCCATTTATGGAAATTCTGAATTTTGAATTTGGTTAATTTTAATTAATGATTATGACTATTGGTTAGAGATCTGATCTAACCTAACTAACTACTTGACTATGACACTTGTATGAAAAAAAATATTTTATAACTATTGCATGAGGAAAAATGGAACAACCATGTTGAAATCAGTTGACCATGACTCCATGAGTGGGGAACATGTTTGAACTGCCTCAAGACTGATTTTTACAAGTGGAAAATCAGGAATTTGGCCATTGGCAGCCCCTAAAAATCAACAATTTGGAAAGCTACGAAAATTCTCAAAAGGAAAAAGACCTAGGAATTTTTGGTTTTGGATATATAGCATATGTGAGGAGGCAGGATGTTGCCTAGTATGCTGGGAAAAAATACTAATGATTGCTTGATGTTGTGAACACTACTTGTTGAGTGTGATGCAAGAAGAATATTGCCTAGTTAGCCCTCATGGATTCATGGTTAGGCTAGGGGGTGAACATGACAAGTGATATGGCTGCCCTGTTCTAAGGTTGGGAGGAACATGGTTGTTCCAATTTGTTGTTCGAAAACTTTTATTCAGATATGTATACTTTATCCTTCTCTGTTTACATGACATGATGAATTATTTGTTGATGGGATCTTTATCTAAATTGTATTCATTCATAAGATGTGCTACTATAAAATTCTGAATTCTATTCCATTACTTTCATTAGGAATTTCTGCCAGAATTTGATGCATCTAACATGACTGATTATTTTGTTGGAAGTCACCATTCTGAAGGAAACTTGAGAATTTTCGAACATCCCACACTTTTATCTCTTTTGATTTTGGTCCAAGTACCCTATCCTATGTAAAAATACTGCTACGATTAGTTATAATTTTAATAGGGGATAACTATATATCTATATGAAAGTACCTAACATATAGTTAGGCATGGAAGTCACCATGCGAATTTATAAATGCATTACATAAAATATACTATATATATACATATGTGTATCAACAAGTATTGATGATAACTTATAGAACAATTAGATCTAGTTTACCACTTACCAAAGTGTTGTAAATAATATCTAGAATGGACTGAATAACACAAACAAAGCTTCTGGAAGTATGGTCAATGAAATAGGTTACTGTTGTAATCAATTATACTATAGGTGAAAAACTGTCAATACTTTATATTTATAGTTCTTATTTGTCTACACATTGTAAGTGAAACTGGATAATGTATCCATGTACATACAGATGTATGCTTACAGTCTTGTAGGTAATGTATATATAGAAGACATATCGACTTAAATTGAACTTTATTTCTTGTCCATGCTAAATTGGAAATAAGGAGGGACACTATATATGTACGGAATAGGAAGAAATACATTAATATCCTACTGTAAGGACTTAGAGAGTCACAATATTCACCAAATATCGAAGTTTATGGTAAAAACAATATTGAAGACTTATACCGCATGTTAGATTCCTATATGACATAAATATATATATGTCTGAACAACAGTTTGACATTCTAAATTTTACTCTCACTTGATGTTCGTTTTACAAGATATAGACCTTCAGGAATATATATATAAGTTAAATTACATGCAGTGTGTAACCATAAATGTGGACTGCACAAACTTTAGATACTGAAATGCAACATAAGATGAAAATTCACTGTAAACAAATTTAAGTATAGGAAGAGACCAGAATGGCTAGAAGTTTAGAATAAAAATCATTCCAACAGACATTGTATTATTTCAAATAGACAAGAGGAAAGGTCTTGTAGTGCAACTTCAAAATATTTACTACATATATCAATCAGACTAGAAAACCAAGAGTATATCCAAGCCTTATGTGAGTACAGTTTCTTCATCTAAAACAAATGGAATACATTATCACAAGTTGGGAATTTCTCCCTTTCCAGCCACTATCAGAAGACGAGCAAAACTATAATTAACATCAATAAATCTGGGTTGAAACTGTGTTCTTCACTGGTTGAACTCCTGAAGAGTTACAAAGGGAACTCGAATACCTTTTGCACCAAGGATAGGGATGAGCATTCAGAATTTGCACAGACGAAAGTTTTGCAAGGATTTATGATTTAATGTTAGTAAATATATATGAGTGAAAGATAAATAAGAATTATCAATAAAAGAATAAATGATAGTAACAGTCATCCCACAATAGTACTTAAATTAGGACCCATAATCTTGACATCCTCCTGTGGTCATGTTCTGGTCAAATGGACATTCTAGGCTGAGGGGTGGGGTATCCTTGGACTCCTAATAGGTACCCTCGCAACAGCAGGGTCCCATCATTAATTTTTTCATCAGAATATATATATATCAAGTTCTTAAAAAAAAAAAGATGATAACATTGCTAATATTTAACTACACATTGTATAAGATATATCATATGAACAGTTCGAAGGACGTAGGGAAACTACACACAGAACCAATCATCTATATAGCAAAGAGTACTCTGTTTTCAGTGATAAAATGGAGGTAACTATCTTGCTAGAATTAGAATTCAAATAATGTATACCTTCTACAGATGATGATAGTGACATTAAGGGACATACTTAACTTCAATAAGAACTATCGACTCAAATTTCATATGTTGTAGGGTAGTTACTATGAATTGTTCGAGAAACAAAATAGACATATTTTTTTATTACACCAGACAAATAGGCTTTATTATTTAAATAAAACAATTACTCGTAGGGACCAGTTAAGAGTCTAAATAAAAGTGTTGAAGGGTGGACTCACCCTTTGCGAAGAGAAAGAATGAGAAGTTACCTAAGGTGCTAAACACAGTGTATACAGTCAAATCTAACAAAGCCACACCAGAACTCAATACTAGCCCTTGACAAGCAACAACCAGGTAAAAGCATAAAGAGATAATGATACTAGTATATAACGAAACCCTAAGTTGCAAGCTACAGAAAGAGGGATCTATGTAGGAAATTTATCTAAGTTCAATATGAGGAAATAGGGTGCCATGACCTTCAGAAGGACTGAGACGGAAATAAACGAACAACCCAACCTTTTTAAAGAATGAGAATAATTATGAAAGAGTTTCAAGAAATAATTTAAATAAAAACCTATATTAAGAGTTACAGAATGAATATGACATTTGAGACTCCTCTTTTTTACTTAAAACATGAAATCCACTTAAAAAATTACCATGGTTATGGGAAATGTCGTCGGATCCATGAGTAATGACCTTGAAGTCAAATTGTTCTCCCACACTGAGGAAATAATACACAGAGCCATTTTCGGAGTTTAGAATGAAAAAGAAAGACTCGTCTAACCATAAGAGGAGCTTTCACTATGCATAATAAATGACAAAGGTACAAGGTGGGTTGAGCCATGTGACTAGGGTAGAGTTGGCATGACGAGATTGGGAAAGGGTCAGTGAAAGGGCCATCGAAATTTGAGCATACAGGACCACCATTAATCACAGGAGAAGAGCCTTAACTTCTCTCTGACAAGTACACCTCCTACCCATATCAACATAAACTACAAAATTAATGACATTCAATTCGTGACACATACAATTGGGTCTAGTTAGGTACTAACTATTTTTGTCTCAGTTAGCTTACCATTCAATTGATTTTCATTGAGACTAAGAGAAGTTAAGACTTAATGGAATAGGGGTTTGCGTGGGTTTTTCCTTAACTAATATTTTATAAGTATGATGATTTAAAAAACTTTAACCACGAGTAATTTCATAAGGAAATTCTCTTAAACGACTCAGACCCTCTTTAATGTCCTACTAACTTATGAAATGCCATGTATATTTTTTTACTAAGGAGTATAACCCCGACTCCATTATTCCTTTGTGGTAGATGTTGTTACATCAAGACCAATTATATAGTCTTTCATGTAAGTGTAAAGGATCATATTAATCACTATATAGCTAGAATCTTTAGAGAAATACTCTTTTAAAGTTGTAAGTTAGCCTGATAAAGGGTTGTCATCATGTGGTAGTCAGAGTATAGATCTATCATCTGAATGATTATTATTCCCCCTTCACTCGCATCTATTAAACAAAATTGGAATAATGATCTCCCATAGAAAAAAAAATTATGTCAAAATCAAGGTACATTACATATGGTATTAGAGCAAATGTTACAACACTTGGAACTTGAACATGGCCACATTATTTACTTAGCACATATTCCTATTTATGTAAAACTAATAAAACTTTACTGTTACAAACAAAAAAACCTTTTCTATATTGTTTTAATCATGGCATCCCAGGATGACGCAAAAATTAGACTTGATGGGAATCTCGAACAAAGACTTCTTGAATATCAGAGATAGAATAGTGACAGAAGCTCACCTACTAAAGTTCTGGAAACAATGAGGAATATCATTGTTGAACTATAGGTTTTCAAAGAAGACCATGAGAAACTGAAGAAGGCATAGCAAGAATAGAAAGAAATAAATGAACTATTGTTGTGGAGTAGAGTGACAAAGAAAACCCCAAAAGACGATAACTAGGAAGAAGAGGTTAGGAAGAGGGCCTCCAAAAATTATTGTCCTGAAGAAGAAAAAGGAGATAGCTCATCTGAAGGTACATCTTTGGCTGAAGATAAAGAAAAAAAATGATAGGAAAAGAAAACATGTAGATCACCTTGAGGTAGAATTTAAGAAAATCAAACCAACTACCTTTGATGGGGAATCCAAAATAGGGGAGTAGGTTGAAGCATGGTTACTAGACATCAATAAGTATTTACAGATATACAACTATTCCATCAATATGAAAGTTAGAATGGCCATCTATAATTTGAAAGGAAAAGCCAACATTTCGTGGCAAGACCTGAAATTGGGCAAGGGCCTAAAGGAGAAACAAATGGAATAGTATGAATTTAAGAAATACTTTAAGAAACAATACCTATCTGAAAGTTACTATGAAAGAAAAACAAAATAATTTTATGAGTTACAACTTGGAAAAATGGCTATGGAAGATTTGATAAAAAAAATTCTGTAATCACTAAGGTTTGTACCTTACATCCGGGAGGATAAAGTGAAAATTGAGTGGTTCCTACACTATTTACCACAGTCCTACAAGGACATAATCAAATATGATAATCCCAAGTCCTTAAGTGAAGTATTAAAAAAAGCTTGTATGTGTTATGACCAATACAAACAACAAGCATAATTTCCCAAGGCTTGGAAGGACAAGAAACAAGACCGAATGAACTATCCAAAGAAGGGATACCAACCAACCCCTTATTAGAATGCAGCAAAAAGCTTTCCAATAAAATATTTTCACTCCAAAAATATAAGCACCTAAGGAGGTAGTAAAATGGTAAATCTGGGAACAAAGAAGCTTGGGGATAGCCCCCATGAACCGTTAAAATGTTGGGAATGCGGAAAACCTCATCTAAGGAGGAACTAAACATGTTTGATTTCAGTGAATAGAACCAATGTTCACAATTTACATGAAGCCTCTACAGTGGGGGATGTAGGTAGAAACCTACATCGAATCAATGTAGTTGTGGATGGTTGACAAGCTAACCACCAGTCCTCTGTGGTGGAAATTTAAGGTAAGATCAATAACACTCGAATATCTATTTTAATTGATCCTGAAGCTACATTAAGTTATATCACTCCTAGTGTAGTAGAGTCAAATAAACTTAAGAAAATGAGACATGCAAAATCAAGGCTGGTACAACTAGCAACAAGAACTAAAAGGAAAGTGATTGAATTTATTTTTGATTATGAATCCAATTTAGGTGGTCAAAACATAAAGACAAATCTGAACATTCTACCACTAGGATCTTATGATGTAATTATCAGAATGGATTGGTTATAAAGGCATAAAGAAGTGCTAGATTTTTATGCAAATAAACTTAAGTATAAAGATGAAAATGACACCACTAGAACAACCCAAGGTATACAAAAACCTGTATCAGTTAGACAAATTTCAGCAATGTAATTCAAGAAATGCATGAGAAAGGGTTGTCAATTTTACGCCATCCAAATAACAAACCTATTAGAAAAAGAAGATAAACCCAACTTAGAAGACTTTTTTGTTCTACGTGATTTCAAAGATGTATTTATTGATGAGATACCTGAATTACCCCCTAGAAGGGAGATAGAATTTTCTATTGACCTACTACTTGGTTCAACCCCTATATCTAAAGCACCTTACCAAATGAGTTTGTCGGAATTGATAGAACTAAAAATTCAACTATAGGAATTATTGGATAAAGAGTATATCAGACTGAGTGTTTCACCATGGGGAGCACCAGTCCTCTTTGTGAAAACGAAAGATCATACTCTAAGACTATGTATCAATTATAGATAATTAAACAAAATGAATATTAGGAACAAGTACCCCTTACCTAGGATAAATGATCTGTTCGATAAAGTAGGTGGGGAAAAGATCTTTTTGAAGTTGGATTTACAATCTGGCTATCATCAAGTTAGGATAAAAAATGAGGACATAAGCAAAACAACTTTTCGAACAAGATATGGGCATTACGAATTTGTAGGTATACCTTTCAAACTCACTAACGCACTAGCCACATTCATGTGTTTAATGAATAGTATTTTTAGTCAGTACTTGGACAAATTCATACTGGTATTTATTGACGATATTATGGTATATTCTAAAATAGAAGAAAAAATGAAGAGCACTTAAGGATAGTTCTGCAAACTTTAAGGAAGCACCAACTGTATGATAAATTTGATAAGTGTGACTTTTATTAGAATAAAATACAGTACCTGGGACATGTAATATCTGTAGAAGGCATTGTAGTCTATCTTGAGAAAGTATGAGCCATCATGGAATGGTCGGTACCGAAGGATGTAGTAGATATCCAGTCATTCATGGGGATCACCAGATATTATTTTGGATTTATAGAAGGGTTTTCCAAAATTTCTTACCCTATCACATCATGACAAAAGAAAGGGACCAATTTTAACTGGTCACAGAAGTGTCAAGACAGTTTTAATCAGTTAAAGGAATTGTTAACAACCGCATCCATTTTAAAGGTAGCAAACCTAGATAAAGACTTTACTATCTGTGTCGATGCGAGTAAAGAAGGACTAGGTGGTGTCCTATCTCAAGAAGGAAACATTATTTTTTATGAGTCCCGAAAATTAAAGGAACATGAATGAAACTACATCACTCATGACTTAGAATTGGCAGCGGTAATACACGCCTTAAAAATGTGGCAACACTACATAATGGGCAGGAAGTTTCTATTATTGATAGATAATAGCGGTGTGAAATATTTGTTTATTCATCTAGACCTTCATGCAAGGCAAGCAATATGGCTAGCCTTCTTGAGCGAATTTGACTTTGAGGTAAGACATATCAAGGGTAAAGAAAATAAAGTAGTTGATGCTTTGAGCAGAAGAGTTCATGGTTTGTTTGAAATCAACATTAGTAGAGAAAACAACGATCTTGAATAGAGGATAAAGGTTGTAGGTAATAATGACAAAAATTACACTAAGACAGTGGTAGAATTACAAAACACTACAAAAAATTCAGACAAAACATAACTTAGTATTGATAAAAATGGTCTACTATGATTTAAAAATAGAATATCCATACCAGATTCGACAGAATCAAAGTTAACAGTTTTGGATTAAGTGCATAAGAAACGCTATTCTTATCATCCATGATACCAGAAAACGATAACAACACTTAGAAAATTATTTTATTGTCCTAATACAAAGGGCGAAACAACATAATACTTAGCTAAGTGTCAATATTGTCAGTAGGTAAAAGTTGAACACCAACATCCAGCTGGCCTATTACAACCCATACCGGTACTGGAATGGAAATGGGATAGTATATCCATGGACTTTATTATAGGTTTGCCTAAAACTCAAAAGCAAAATGATTCTATTATGGTGGTAATCTATAAACTTAGTAAGTTTGCACACTTTATTCCTGTAAAGTCTACTTTTAAATCTATAAACATCACTAAAATATTCATGAAATTTTTTTTTAGACTGCATGGTATTCCTAAAATGGTGACTTTGGATAGAGACGTAAAATTCACATCTTCTTTTTGGAAAGAATTGTTTCCAGGGCTAAATACTAACTTGAGTTTTAGCACGAGTTATCGTCCAAAAACAGATGGACAGACTGAAAGAAAAAACCAAATCATAGAAGATATCCTTCACATGTACATAAGAACAAAACCAAGAAAGTGGAAAGACTACATGTACTTGGTAGAATTTTCATATAACAATGGGTACCAAACTTCTGCTAAATTGAGCCCCTTTGAGGTACTGTATGACAAAAAGTGTACGACTCCAATTAGTTGGGATAACCTGGTTGACAGACTCATGGTTGGACCATATATTCTCTAAGAAATGGAGTGGACGGTATTAAAGTTACAATAGAACTTAAAGGAGGCACAGAACAGACAAAAAAGTTATGCAGACCAGAAAAGAAGACACTTGGAGATTCAACTAGGAGATAATGTTTACTTAAAAGTCAAAGCCCAGAAGAGTTCACTAAGGCTAGGGAACTGTGCCAAGTTGGCACCCAGGTTTTTTGGTCCCTTTGAGATACTATCTTGAATTGGACCCATAGCATACCAGCTTGCACTTCTAGCCAATCTAAAAATTCATAATGTATTTCATGTTTCTTTGTTAAAGAATTTTGTTCATGACCCTACTCATATGATCAATTGGAAATTGGTGTAGGTGGAACTAGAAGGAGATTTCTAGGCGTAACCCCTGCATATTCTAGACCAGAGAGAAATGACACTTCGGAACAGAGTCATCACTCAGCTAAAGGTGCAATGGAAGCACTTTAGCCTGGAGAAGGCCACTTGGGAGTTGGAGGGAGATTTGTGGAAATCTCATCCAATCCTGTTCCAAGAAAGGAATGAACACTGAGGACAATGTTTTATTGAAGGGGAAAAGGATGTCACATCCCCAAAAATAAATTGTTTTTGAATTTGAAATTTTTGAGAAAATTTATTTCGTTTTTGGTAAATTCAAAATTGGAAAATTTTTTAGATTTATGGAAATTTCGAATTTCGAATTTGGTTAATTGTAATTAATGATTATGAATTTTGGGGAGAGATCTGATATGAACCAACTAACTACTTGACTATGAAACTTGTATGAAACAAAATATTTAATAATTATTGTAGGAGAACAAATGGAACAACCATGTTGAAATCAACTGACCATGATTCCATGCGTGGGGAACATGTTGGAAGTGCCTCAGGATTGATTGTTACAAGTGGAAAATCATGAATTTGGCCATTGGTAGCCCCTGAAAAATTAGGGATTTGGAAATATGCTAAAATTCCCAAAAGGAAAACGACCTAGGCATTTTTGGTTTTTGATATATAGCATATGTGAGGAGGCAGGACATTGCCTAGTATGTTGGGGAAAAATATTACTAATTGCTTGTTGTTATGAACACTACTTGTTGAGTGTGAGGCAAGAAGAAGATTGTTGAAGATGAAAGGAATTTGTTGAGGAGGAGTTCCGATTTATCCCTCATGTATTCATGGTCGGGCTAGGGGGTGAAGAGGACCATGGATGATTTTATGGGCTAAATTTCGCTCATGAGCTAATTTTCCATGTTTTTTCCCAAAAAAAGATTCGCTATTCTAAAATAGATTTGCCCAAATTCTATAGGATAAAATTATTTCATCTTAAAAATCGCTAAAAGTTTATACAAACTATATAAAATCCTTGGAAATTTGAATATTTTTACAAAAATGTCGCCAAACATTTATAGTTGGCATATGAAGGATTAGTAATATTCGCCAAGGTTTTTAAAATAATTTTCCATCCTTAAAATCATCCCTGAATAGGACAAGTGATTTGGCTACCCTGTTCTAAGGTTGGGAGGAATGTGGTTATTCCAATTTGTTGTTCCGCAACTTTTATTCAGATATGTCTACTTTCTCCTTCTCTGTTTAAATGTCATGATGAATTATTAGCTGATGGGATATTGATCTAAATTGTATTCATTCATAAGATGCACTGTTATCAAATTATGAATTCTATTCCATTACTTTCATTAGGAATTTCTGCTAGAATTTGATGCATTTAACATGACTGATTATTTTGTTGGAAATCACTAGTCTAGAGGAAACCTGAGAATTTTCAGGCATCCCACACTTTTATCTCTGTACCCTATCCTATGTAAAACTACTACTGTGATTAGTTATAATTTTAATAGGGGATAACTATATATCTATATGCAAGTACCTAACATATAGTTAGGCATGGACGTCACCATGCGAATTTATAAATGCATTACAAAAAACCTTCTATATCTATCTATCTATCTATCTATCTATCTATCTATCTATACATACATATATGTACCAACATGTATTGATGATAAATTGTACAATAGTAAGATATAGTTTACCACTTACCAGAGTGTTGTAAATAATATCTAGAATGGGCCGGATAACACAAACGAAGCTTCTGGAAGTATGGACTATGAAATAGATTACTACTGTGATGAGTTATATTGTAGGTGAAAAACCCCCAATACTTTATATTTATGGTTCTTATTTGTCTACACATTGTAAGTGAAATTGGATAATGTAGCCATGTACATATAGGTGTATGCTTACAATCCTGTAGGTAATGTATATATAGCAGACATATTGACTTAAATTGAACATTATTTCTTGTCCGTGATAAATTGGAAACAAGGAGGGACTCTGTATATGTATGGAATAGGAAGAAATACATTCATATCCTACCATAAGGAATTATAGAGTCACAGTATTCACAAAACATCGAAGTAAGGTAAAAACAATATTGAAGACATATACCTCGTGTTAGATGCCTATGTGACATGAATATATATATATATATATATATATATATATAGATAGATAGATAG
>CBVK0102912169.1:0-14768 GCA_900067695.1 Picea abies
TTAATTTTTTAAAGACTTACGTATTTGGGAAGGGATAGGACATTAAATATAAGGATAATATATTAAAAGGGATAAGATATGATAATACATAAATGGATAAGGAAAGTAATGAAAGGGGGAGAATCGGGAAGGGGGAATATGACGGGGAGAGCCTTACGGTGCAAGGCATTCTTTTGGAGGAGGATTTTATTTTTGGGGGGAGGAAGCATTTTGGAGGGGGGCGAGAGTACTGGTTTCTTGGCTTGGCTTTTCTGGTTCTGTGGTAGAGTTTTGTAGTCCTTGAGTATCATTGCATGGGGCACCGGGTTGCTAGGGTTTTTGGGCATGGGGGGAAGGATATCCATATGGTATCCTAGAGCTAGGAAGTTGTCCTAGTTGGTAGGGTGGAAACACGGTTTGGGCAGAGTTGGTCTATGGCTTCAAGATGGGCAATGCAGCAGGAGGAACAACAAGACAAGCGGAGGGTTAACATCATACCAAGGTATGTTAATTTACGTATTTGTTTCATTCTATCAAGAAATTATTATCTGTTGATAAATTTAAGTTATTGAAGTTACTATTGTGAAGATTATTATTCTGTTATGAAGTTATTGTTTCAGTTTATGGAATAAATTGATGTTTAAATTAATACAGTTATTACAATAAGTTCAATTACATACAGTGCGTAACCATAAATTCAGACTGGATAGACTTTACATACTGAAATTCAACATAAGATGACAGTTCACTGTAAAAAAATTTAAGTATAGGAAGAGGCCAGAATGGAAAGAAGTTTAGAATAAAAATCATTCCAGCAAACATTGTATTATTCCAAATAGGCAGGAGGAAAGGTCCTGTAGTGCAACTTCAAAATATTTACTACATGTATCAACAAGACTAGAAAACCAAGACTATATCCAAGCATTATGTTAGCATAATTTCTTCATCCAAAATAAGTGGAATACATTATCACAATTCAGAAATTTCTCCCATTCTATCCACTACCAAAAGATGAGAAAAACTATACTTAACATCAATAAATCTGGGTTGAAACCATGTCCTTCACTAGTTGAACTCCTGAAGAGTTACAAAGGGAAATCGAATACCTTTTGTGCCGAGGATAGGGATGAGCATCCAAATTTGCACAGAAGAAAGTTCTACAAGGATTTACGATTTAATGTTAGTAAATATGTATGAGAAAAAGATAAACGAGAATCATCAATAAAAGAATAAATGATAGTAATAGTCATCCCACAGTAGTACTTAACTTAGGACCTGTAATCCTGGAATCTGCTTGTGGCCACGTTCTGGTCGAATGGATGTTCCAGGCTGAGCAGTGGGGGATCCTTGGACTCTTGTTAGGTACCCTCACAACAGCAGGGTCCCATCATTATTTTTTGCATCAAAATATATATATCAATTTCTTAAAAAAAAAATGAAATGATAACATTGTTAATATATAACTACACATTGTATAAGATATATCATACAAACAGTTTGAAGGGCTTAGGGAAACTACACATAGAACCAATCATCTATATTGGAGATAGTACTCTATTTTCAGCGATAAAATGGAGGTAACCATCTTGCTAGACTTAGACTTCAAATAGTGTATACCTTCCGCAGATGATGACAATGACATTAACGGACATAATTAACTTCAGCAAGAACTATCGACTCTACTTTCATATGTTGTAGGGTAGTTACTATGAACTATTTGAGAAACACAATAGACATAAAACACCAGACAAGAAGGTTTTTTTCTTTAAAGAAAACAATTACTCGTAGGGACCAGTTAAGAGTCTGAATAAAAGTGTCGAAGGGTGGACTCACCCTTCACGAAGAGAAAGAATGAGAAGTTACCTAAGGTGCTACACATAGTGTGTACAGTCAAATCTAACAAAACCACACAAGAAATCAATACCAAACCTCGACACACAACAACCAGGTAAACACATAAAGAGATAATGATACTAGTATATAATGAAACCCTAAGTTGCAAACTACACAAAGAGGGAACTACGTAGGAAATTTATCTGAGTTCAGGATGAGGAGATGGGGTGCCATGACCTTCAGAAGGATTGAGATGGAAAAAAATGAATAACCCAACCTTTTTACAGAACAAGAATAATTCCGAAAGATTTTCAAGCAAGAATTTAAATAAAATCCTATACTAAGAGTTACATAATGAATATGACTTTTGAGACTCCGCTCTGTTACTTAAAACATGAAATACACTTAAAAAATCACCATGGAGATGAGAAATGTCGTTGGATCCACGAGTAACGACCTCCAAGTTGAACTATTCTCCCATGCCGAGGAAATAATACACAAAACCATTTTCAGAGTTCACAATGACAAAGAAAGACTAGCCTAACCCTAAGAGGATCTTGTGTTGTGCAGAATAAATGCCAAAGGTACAAGGCAGGTCGAGCCATGTGACTAGGGTAGAGTTGGCATGACGGGATTGGGAAAGGGTCAGTGAAAGGGCCATCAGAACTTGAGCATACAGGACATCCATTAATCATAGGAGCAGAGCCTTAACTTCTCTCTGACAAGTACACCTCCTACCCATATCAACAGAAACTGTGAAATTAATGACAGTCACTTCATGACACGTCCAGTTGGGACTAGTTAGGTACTAACTATTTTTTTCTCAGTTAGCTTACCATTCAATTGATTTCTAGTGAGACAAAGTGTAATTAAGACTTAGTGGAACAAGGATTTACATGGGTTTTTCCTTAACTAATATTTTATAAGTATGATGATTTAAAGAACTTTAACCATGAGTAATGTCATAAGAAAGTTCTCTTAAACAACTCAGACCCTCTTTGATGTCCTACTAACTTATGAAATTCCATGTATATTTTTTTACCAAGAGTATAACCCCAACTCCATTATTCCTTTGTGGTAGATTTTTTTACATCAATACCAATGATATAGTCTTGCGCTAAAGCATAAAGGATCATATTAATCACTATATAGATATATATAAGGGTTGAATAAAAGTGATAGAGTCTTTGGATAACTACTCTTTTAAATTTTTAAGTTAGCCTAGTAAAGGGTTGTCATCATGTGGTATTCATAGTATATATCTATCATCTGAATGATTATTATTTCCCCTTCACTCACATCTATTAAATGAAATTGGAATAAAAATGTACCATAGAATTTATTTATTTTATGTCAAAATCTAGGTACATTACATTGTGTCACATTATGCAAGGTAATGGAGGACAAGTAAAATATTTACAGAGGGATGATGACAAACCCTAACCTAAAGTACTATTTTGTTTTATTAAAGAAATGACTGAGGAAGAAACCTATTAACATTCAGGATTTTCCCCTAAGTTAAGAAACAAAAGGAAAATTGCATGTGTGACAAGGCTTACAAATAATTTGAATAGTGAAGGGTTATCCTCACAAGAAGACAAGCCGTAAGCCATTCCGAGTTATAAAATAGGGTTTTTATCCATAGCATGGATAGTAGCATTTCAGAAGTTTAATATCAATGAGAATGAAGGCCCAACCAACAATCTTAAAGAAATAATTAAATATACAACTCAAAAATATGAATTACCCTTCCTTATATCCTACAATAACCCGAACAATGAAGTTTTGGGTTAACATACCTGGTAAAGGAATGAATCAGGCAAAAGTGTAAAATTATCTTTCCTATACAGAGTAGGAAGTCTCCTTGTCGTCGGTGGTTCCACACCGATTAGGTTTGCAGAAGCTAATGGAGAGAGATTTTCTGAAATGCATGAGGGACAAAGGGGAAAAGAAGGTTGATTCACCTAAGTGACTCATGCATTGCAAGAGTAATGGTGATGGAGGCTTGTAGAACTCAGAACATGTGGACTTGTGCACATGGAGAATCCTAATTAGTCATGAAAACCTATAACTATACAACGCAAGGAGAATCTCATAACTCTCTACCAGAGTAGTTAATAACTTTTAGGGACAGGTGAAACTACGCATTGATTCAAGCCACTAAAACTGTTAGTGCGAATCCCTGTCATGAAACCACAAGTTTTTGGGTGGTGACATGTCGTGCCAAGTGGGTTTCAAATCCCAGTGTTAGAATGTGTACTTCTGTGACCTTTTCATTGATCAGGTGTGTGTTTCAATACCCACCAACTACCATGGAAAGACGTGTGTTCAATTAAAGTATGGACATTGCAAGGAGCCCCTATGTGACCAAGGGTAAACCCCTTCGGGTAATACATACGATTGATCCTTCATTTAAACTCATAACATATGTGTCCCTTTGGAAAATTATATTTATAAGAATCCTTATGATAATGGGTAGCTTCTAATAACAATGTTTTAGTAAGCTAATGATATATAGAAGTATAAGAGATTTTTAATGAAAGGAAAACAGATTGTTTGGTATGGCCATAACGAAATTGGAAAATATTTCTTCATTTGAATGTAAGGAAGAAAGCACCATGTCTATTCAAATAGGGAACTCTAATGAAATACCTGGGTGGGTACCCTCATGCAAATAAGAATGCAACTAATAACTTGTAGACTAGAAGTTACTCTAGAACTTATGTTCAGAAATCACTTGTAGTGTTATGGGGAGGCCCCGCTGCAACTTGTTTGATATACGTTAACACATGATTTGAGCAACAAGAATAAGCACGATTTATGTGGAAATGTTAATCACCTTATTTATATTCGTTGATATTAAAAATAGTACATGTCTTATTCCGACGGGAATGTTTTAATTGCAAATATATCAAGTATAACATACCAAAGGAGTTTAAATGCACCTAGAAAAAAAAAATTGTCAGAAATTTTGGGGTACATTACATTTGTTATCAAAGAAAAGGTTACAACACTTGGACCTTAAACAAGGCCAAAAATATTTTATTAGCACATGAATTTGTGTTTAATGAAAAACTAACAAAATATTTATTGTTACAAACAAAAAAACTTTATTTCTGTTGTGATCATGGAAACACAGAATAAAGAGGAGATCAGACTTGAGGAGAATCCTGAGAAGGGACCTACTAGAGATCCTGGAAAGAATAGTGAAGGAAGTTCTGCCACCCAGGTTCTTGAAACTATGAGAAACCTTATTGTGGAACTGCATATTTTAAAATAAGACAATGAGAAATTAAAAAAAAAAGCACAAAAAGAAATAAATGAAGTATTGCTGCATAGCATAGTATCAAAGAAGATCCCAAAAGATAACAACGAGAAACAAGAGTTCAGCAATAGATCCTCCAAAATTTTTGGCCCTGAAGAAGAAAAAGGGGACAGCTCTTCCGAAGTCACACCATCAACAGAAGATAAAACAATCATAGGGAAAAAGAGGAAATAGGTGGACCACCTGGAGGGAGAGTTTAATAAAATCAAACCGTCCACTTTTGATGGGGAATCCAGAACAGGGGAGGAGATTGAAGCATGGTTACTAGACAAACAAAAGAATTTCCATATATACAACTATTACAGTAACATCAAGGTTAGAATGACCATATATAACCTAAAAGGAAAGGCAAGCATATGGTGGCAAGACCTGAATTTTTCCAAGGGCCTAAAGGAAAAACAAATGGAGTGGTCATATTTCAAGAAATATTATAAGAAACAATATTTATCTGAAATTTACTATGAAAGAAAAACCAAAGAGTTTTATGAGCTATGACTCAGTCAAATGACTATGGATGACTTGATAAACAAATTCCTGGAACTATTAAGGTTGGTGCCTTATATCCAAGAAGATAAAGTAAAAGTTCAATGATTCCTAAGTTGTTTACCATAGTCCTATATCGATTTTGAAAACCCCAAGACCTTAAGAGAAGTTTTTAGAAAATCCCGGATGTGTTATGACTAGTACAAACAACGGTTTGAACTTCCCAAGGATTGGAAAGACAAGAAACAAGACAGAATGAACCAAGGAAAGAAGGGATATCAACCAACCCCTTTCTGGAATGTGGCAAAGAGATTTCCAAGGAAATATTTTCAGTCCAATAACCAGAACATCCAAGGAGGAGGTAAACCAGTTAATCTGGGAACCAACAAGTTTGGGGACATCCCCATAGAACCGTTAAAATGTTGGGAATGTGGAGAGCCTCACTTAAGGAGGAACTGTCCACATTTAACTTCTGTAGCCAAGACTATGATTCACAACCTTCTGGAAGCCTTTACAGTGGGAGATGTGGGAAAAAGATTACACAAGATCAATGCAGTCGTGGATGGACAACAAGATGATCACAAGTCCACTATAGTGGAAGTTGAAGGTAAAATTAACAATAATCATGTTTCTGTTTTAATTGATCCAAGGGATACTTTGAGTTATGTTTCTCCTGGTGTAGTGGATTCAAATAAATTTAAGAAAATAAGACATGAAAAATCTTGGCTAGTACAACTAGAAAAAAGAACAAAAATAAAAGTATATGAGTTCATTTTTTACTGTGAGTTCAGTTTAGGTGGTCAAAACACAAAGATAAATCTGAATATTCTACTGTTGGGATCTTATTACATAATTATTGGGATGGATTGGTTAGAGAGGCATAAAGAAGTTTTGGATTGTTATGAAAAATCACTCAATTACCAAGATGAAAACGACATTGTTAAGACAATACAAAGCATACAGAAACCAGTCTCAGTTAGGAAGATTTTAGCAATGCAATTTAAGAAGTGCATGAGAAAAGGTTGTAATATTTATGCTATCCAAGTGACAAATCTATTGGAAAAAGAAAATAAAACTATCCTAGAATATTTTTTCATCTTACATGATTTTAGAGATGTGTTTGTTGAAGAAATACATGCACTTCACCCAAGAAGAGAGATAGACTTTTCTATCGATCTTCTACCTTGTTCAGACCCCATATCTAAGGCACCCTATAGGATGAGTTTACCCAAATTAACATAATTAAATATTCAACTACAAGAATTGTTGAACAAGGAATATATCAGACCTAGTGTCTCACCATGGGGAGAACCAATACTTTTTGTTAAAAAGAAAGATAAAACTCTAAGATTATTCATTGATTACAGACAGTTCAACAAAATGACTGTTAAGAACAAATACCCTCTACCTAGAATCAATGTTATGTTTGATCAAGTGGGAAGGGAAAATATTTTTTCTAAATTGGATTTAAGATCTGGTTATCACCAGGTTAGAATAAAGGATGAGGACATAAGTAAAAAATCATTCAGGATGAGATACGGACATTATGAATTTGTTGTTATATCGTTCAGTCTCACCAATGCACCAACAACATTTATGTGTTTAATGAACAACATTTTTAGTCAGTACTTGGATAAGTTTTTTTTGGTGTTTATCGATGATATCCTGGTGTATTCTAAAATGGAAGAAGAACACAGAGAACATCTAAGGATATTTTTAAAACTCTAAGAAAACACAAACTGTATTCTAAATTCGAAAAATGTGAATTTTATCAAAAGAAAATACAATACCTAGAACATGTAATATAAGAATAAGGTATTGCAGTCGACCCAAAGAAAATAAGAGACATCATGGAATAGTGTATCCCTAAGGACGTAGCGGACATCTAGTTATTCATGGGAATCACCAGGTATTACCGTAGATTTATAGAGGGATTCTATAAGATTGCATACCCTATCACATCCCTACAAAAGAAGGGTACCAAGTTCAATTGGTCACAGAAGTGTCAGAACAATTTTAATAAGTTAAAGGAATTGTTAACAACCGCATCGATTATAAGGGTAGCAAACCCAAATAAAGACTTCACAGTCTGCATGGATGCAAGCAAAGAAGGTTTGGGAGGTTTCCTAACTCAATAAGGGAACGTTATTTGTTACGAGTCCCGAAAAGTAAAAGATCATGAACGACACTACGTCACTCATGAATTGGAGTTAGCAATTGTCATCCATGTATTAAATATGTGGAAAAACTATATAATGGGCATAAATTTTTTGTTGTTGACTGATAACAGTGGTGTGAAATTTTTGTTTAGTCAACCAGACCTTAACGCAAGGCAAGAAAGATGGCTAGCCTTCTTGAGCGAATTTGATTTCAAGGTAAGACACATCAAGGGTAAGGAAAACAAGGTGGAAAATGCTTTAAGTAGAAGAATTCATGGGTTGTTTGAGATAAACATTAGTAGGGAAGAAAGTGACATTGAGAAAAGGATAAAGGCTACAAGTAATAATGATGAAAAATACATTAAAACAATGGAAGATTTACAAAATAAGGCAGAAAATTTAGACAAGACAGATCTGAGTTTGGACAGAAATGGTCTACTAAGATTCAAAAATAGATTATACATACCAGATTCTGCTGAATTAAAGTTAACAATTTTGGATGAAGTACACAAGAAACCATATTTTGGTCATCCGGGATACCAAAAAATATTAATAGCACTAAGGAAGTTATTTTATTGGCCTAATATGAAAGGTGATACAACAAAATACTTGTCTAAGTGCCAATATTGTCAACAGGTGAAGGCTGAACACCAACACCCAGTTAGCCTGTTGCAGCCTCTACCCATACCAGAATGGAAATGGGAGACTATATCGATGGATTTTATCATAGGTTTGCCTAGAACTAAAAAACAGAATGATTCAATTATGGTAGCAATTGATAATATTAGCAAGTATGCACATTTCATTCCTTTAAAATCTACTTATAAAGATATTAACATCGCTGAAATATTCATCAAGAAATTTTTTAGACTGCATGGTATTCCTAAAATGTTGATTTTGGATAGAGATGTAAAATTTACATCTACGTTTTGGAAAGAATTGTTTGCAGGGTTGAATACTAACTTACATTTTAGCACAAGCTACCATCCACAAATGGATGGGCATACTGAATGAAAAAACCAAATCATGGAATATATGCTACGAATGTACATAAGGATGAAACAAAGTACGTGGGAAGACTACCTGCACTTGGTAGAATTTTCATACAATAATGGTTACCAGACATCGGCTAAGATGAGCCCCTTCAAAGTACTGTACGAAAAAAAGTGTAAAACTCCAATTAGTTGGGATAAACCAGTTGAAAAACTCATGGTGGGACCATAAATGCTCTAGGAAATGGAGAATATGGTAAGAAAAGTAAAGAAAAATTTAAAGGAGGCACAAGACAGACAAAAAATTTACGCAGACCTGAAAATGATGCACCAGGAATTTCAAGTTGGGGACCACATGTATTTAAAAGTTAAAGCAATAAGAAGTTGATTAAATCTAGGAAACTATTGCAAGTTAGCACCAAGGTTTTGTGGCCCTTTTAAGATCTTAACTCAAATTGGACCCATGGCATATCAACCTGCACTTCCTGCAAATCAGAAAATTCATAATGTATTTCATGTTTCTTTGTTAAAAAATTATGTTCATGATCCTACTCACATGATCGATTGGAACATGGTGCAGGTGGAACTAGAAGGTGAGTTACAAGAAGAACCTTTGTGCATTCTGTGTTGGAGTTACTTTACACACACCGAGGATTTATTTTTCCTAAGTTTTTTCCTTGTTTATTAGTCATAATTAGTCATTATCCAGTCTCCTATAATTTAGGGGAGAATATTCCACCTAGAGAATATTCTCTTTTAGTGGACACTTTAGTTTGACTAGTTGAGTTGAGTTTAGATGCTGCATTGGTTTTGTCACCATGCAACATTGGGATAACCACCATCCTAATTCGACCTTTCCTTGGTATCATCACCAGAGTGGCACATTATCCTTGATTCCCTGAGTTAAATCCTCACTACTCTCTATTGAGTCAGTTAACTAAGGACTAGTTGACTAGTTAACTCAACTAGGTGGCAGTTCACTCCTGTAACTCCCCGAGAGACTAGACTAGGTGGAAGTTCACTCCCGTAACTGCCTGAGAGACTAGACCAGGTGACAATTCATTCCCGTAACTGCCTGAGAGACTAGACTAGGTGGTTGTTCACTCCCATAACTACTGGTGTGTGTACAAATCACTCTAGACCACCATTATGGTGCATTTTTTATCCTCCATTCGAACTCATTGAGTTATACAAAGTATATCTTGTGTAAATTATTCATTATTCACAATGGTTAATGATAATTTTTTCATTCTTTCTCTCCTTCTTCTTTCTTCTATTCTCTCTGCAAATGTCTGTATCATTGATTAGCTATATCTATTATGTGTAGGTTCAACACATTTACATGGTATCAGATATGATGGACTGCTAATCAAAAGCTACACCAAAAGTTTTTGTAGGTACAAAAGATTGAAGATAGCGGAAAGATGGAATTCCAAAAAGAATTCATTGTTACACCTTACAACTATTTTGCATGGAAGGATAAAATATACATACATCTTCGATCCATAGGGTTGTACAGGTTAACTATGAATACATATACAGAGCCTACATCAGCCATAGAAAAATCCAAGTACTTAAATTGCATGTGTTATTTGATAAATCGGTAAATGCGGACATGAACTAATCTTCCTAGATGCACCTATCTCTAGAACAAAATAGGACATGACATGACACTTTCCCTAAGTTATAATCATTGAATTTACTACCAAATAAGGAATGGATAGCATACCTTTAAATATCTCTTCCTTATATCTTTGTTGTCCCTACTTCGCTCCGGTGCTCTTGCGATATTGACCCTGCAATGAAACACAAACCAACCAAAGTGAACGCAACAATAGTATATTCAATGATAACCTATGCATGTGATCAAGGATTCATGAAATAAAATGAGAATGATTTTATGGGAAAGAAGCATGACACTATATTATATTAAACAATATGAAGAGAGATTACAACCTGATTCCTTGATGTCGTAAGGTTCCTTCCAACAGTTCCTTACTTCCCACAAAGTTCTTGCTCCAAGGATTCTGAGACCATGGATTTGATAGTTACTCATAATCTATCTTGACAAAATAAATCCCAAAACCAACATAGGAAGATAACAATCTCAAGCCAAATTTCTAATCTCAAAGGCTCAAGAACTTTCCAACCCAATCAAGCTCAAGCTCATTCCAACTAACTTTCTCCATGAGAGTTCCTCTCCTTTTATACGTTGAAGAGGATAAGGTGAGGAAGTTATGATGATCCCATTAAATCATGAAAGTGAGTAAGATACAAACCATTCAGAAGCCACCTCACCATAGAAGCTTCTCCTTCTAGAAGCATCGATAAAATGCTCGTTTTTCCCACATATGAGGGTTGTTGCACCCTAGTTGTAATGAAGCCTACAAAAAATACGTGACCTAGATAAAGTGCAACCTGTGGAAATCAGGAATTTTTTGCACCCTATTTAAAAAGAAACCTATGGAAATCCTCCTTAATAGGATTTTTATAAAGCAAAATCCAATTTCTTCTCTCAGGAAAATTTCTTCTCCCTTCTTTCTTAAGGAATTCAAGCTATTGATCCTTCTAAAGACAAAGGATAGGTTTACATCATTAACAGTCATAAAGTTGACAAAAGGTTTACATATTTAATGGTCGTAAGGTTGACAAAAGGTTTACATCATTAATGGTCTTAAGGTTGAAAAAAAAAATGTGTAACAGCATGGATGAGACACTTAGAACAATTTTCAGTCTTATTTCTCCCGATCTCCTTTTTCACATATCTTCCTATAATACTCCCAATGAATCCCGGAAAACCTTGGAAGGGATATTTTGAAAACATTATGAGATGAGGGGACACATGCTAGAGGTGGAGCTGCTCACATTGGATCCAAAAATATTCGACAATATTCAAGATTTCTTTACAAAATTCAAGGATTTACTGTTGCAACTCAAAGCTTGCAGGGTTGACAAATCATCAGAGGAGAAATAAATGGTTCTAACCATTATCTCAAATCTTGGTCCTAAATTCTCTGTATTTGTATCCACATTCCATACATTTAGATTCACCTATAGAGCCACCTGGAAGATGCCTTCTCTTAAGGACTTTATCGAATCCATGACATAAGAGAAAACTAATCTCATCAACATGGGCACAATCAAAGGCCCAAGGGTGAATACACTCACTGTGCATGATGGCATCCAAAAATATCATAAATCTAAATAGAAATAGAAATAGAAATCTCATGCACATCTGAAGAAGGAAGGGTACACAAAACACTTCACCGATGCCTCTAGATCCAAAGGGGAAAAGGGAAGAAAAGGGGAGAAATGCACATACCTTCACAAAGGATTCCATTTAGAATCCACATGCATGGAAAAAGAAATATATCTGATGTCTCAAATACTTCAGTAAAACAACCTTGGTGATCACATTCTCAAGGGTGCAAAGAAGAGGAAGCTAGAAGATCTGAATTCCAAGAAAGGCAATTCTAGCCATGCCTTGATTGCCATCAACTCCTCTCCTGATGCTTGGATCATAGGTTCAGTAGCATCACATCACATAGATGCCTTAGAAGTACTTTATTCTTCATTGGATGGATGCAAAGATCTTCATATTCTGATGGGGGACAACTCTTTTTTCGAAGTCACCGACAAAGGAAGGATTGAACTCACCAATGGAAGCTTCAAGAATGTGTTGCATGTTTCCAAGATTTCTGTCAACCTTATATTTGTATATCAGATGATGAATTTTTGCACCAGAAATAAAGTCATATTCACACCAAATTCTGTGCACATCTACGATATGCAAACCAACTCCAGGGTTTCTACCGGTGAGGTAAATCATGAGTCTAGATTGTATAATTTTTCTGAATTCATTGAACCTAATTCTTCTTTACTGCTTACTCATGCTGATGAAAGCACTAGGATATGGAATGAAAGGTTTGGACATTTTAATTTAAGATACATGTAATATCTTGGCAAGCAAAAATTAGTTGATGGTCTACCAGGCATCCATTTCTCCAAGGGAGTATGTGAGGGATGTGTTCTTGAAAAACACCCTCAAGAGAAATTCGACAAAGGAAAGTCTCAATGAGATTATGCACCTTTAGATTTGATCCACAGTGACCTCATGTGTCCTTTTCCACATCCATAGATCAACAAAGCAAGGTTTGTTCTCATTTTTGTTGACGATTTCTCACGTTTTACATGGATCTACTTTCTTAGGAAAAAATCCAAGGTCTTTCAACACCTCAAAGATTTCAAAGCCCTGGTTGAGACACAGTCCAGAAAGAAGATCAAATTCCTCCAAACTGATACTGGAGGAGAGTATGTAAATCATGATTTCCATAATCTTTTCCATGAGTCAGGGATTCAGTTGCAACATACAATTCCCTACACTCCGCAACAAAACAAAGTTGTTGAGATGGAATCTTGCATGTTGCATGCAAAGTCACTACCACAAAGACTATGGGTCAAAGCACTTAAATATGAAACATAGATCCAAAACATATCTCCTCGTAGATCTGTCAAGGATAAGACACCCTATGAGGGTTAGAGCGGCCTCAAACCGAAAGTGACCCACTTTCACATTTTTGGTTCATGTGCATGGTCTTGGATTCCATCTAAAAAGAGGAATGCACTTAATCCACAAAGCACTGAGTGCATTTTTGTTGGATACCCCGACGGTGTGAAGGGATATTGGCTTATTTCTATTTCCTCAGACCAACTCATCATTAAGTGTAGTGTCCAATTTGAGAAAATTTTCTTCCATGTACCTCAACAACTGCATGCAGACACCTTCAATCTTCCACCTGTTCGAGATGATGAGCATGCACATGCCGATTCTTATTCAGATAAGAGTTCTGAATTAGAGGACTCAGATGATTCAGATTCAGAGTCAGTATAGTTGGATGCAAATTCATTACATCCAGATGTACAGTTAGAGAATTCAAATGCAGTTGTAGAGACAGAGAAGAGGCCCAAGTGGGCACATACTACTCTTCAGGATGTAGGGGATCTCATTGGTGATCCATATAATACTACGAGGACTCAACCTGATTTCGAGGAGCCTCCTGTTGCACTCACTAAAACTAAACCATTTCCCTCCATGCCTCTTTCCTTGGTTCAGTCTTACAATCCACAATATTATGGTGAGGCTGCTGGAAATCCATTTTGGGAATCCGCCATGTAGGAGGAGTACAACTCAATCCTTGAAAACCAGACTTGGGATCTAGTTCCCCTTCCTTCTGGGAAGAAACTTGTTAGATACAGATGGGTCTACAGGACCAAGAGCATACATAATAGATAGATCAACATATACAAATCCAATCTTATCAACAAAGGCTTTCAACAGGTTCATGTTATTGACTATGATGGTACCTTCACTCCAGTAGTGAAGATGGATTCCATACAATTGGCACCTTCCATTACGGAAACCAATGGATGGGAAGTCCATCAGATGGACGTGATGAATGCATTTCTTCATAGTGATCTCTCTGAGGAGATCTACATGGAGCAACCCAAGGGATTTATTCAGGACTCATCTTTGGTATATCGATTGAAGAAGTCACTTTATGGCCTCAAGCAGGCTCCAAGGGAATTTTATGACAATATGGATTCCTACCTATTGTCATAGAACTTTGTAAGTTGTAAATCAGAACAAAATGTCTACATGCTCAAGAAGGATGATTCACTTCTACTTTTCGTTCTGTATGTCGATGATTTTCTGATAACAGGGTGCTCGACCTCAACAATTGCTACAGTTAAGAGGATTCTACATGACAGGTTTTTTATGACAGACATGGGTCCTCTACACTTCTTCCTTGGACTCAAGATTAGCTAGTATGCATTAGGAATCAAACTGTCTCAGGCCAAATATACACGAGATATCCTAGAGAGATTTCACATGACAGACTGCAAGTCTCCTTCGACTCCTTTCCTATCAGGAGTCAAACTTGAGGATGTCGGGGAGACTCCACTGGTTGACAACACACTACAGAGATAGCTAGTGGG
>CBVK0102912259.1:0-18895 GCA_900067695.1 Picea abies
CTCTTCCGATCTCACATAATAACCAAAATTACAATGAAATCATTAATAAGAGGAAGATGAAATATTGCAAAGAAGTTATCAATCCTAATCCAACACATTAAAATTGATTTTATAAATAGTAATTCAACTCATCAAAACTGTCAACTTAAAAATTAAAATGACAATTGTTAAATTGAGGACAAATACTCATGACCTCCAAAATGAAAGTAATCACTCTACTAACCTAAAAATTGTTGGAAATTGTAATTACAGGTCGGTGAGATATTCACACCTCCATCGATTTGTCTGTCGGTAATTTTTTCAGTAGTTTGTCAGTCAGTTGAAGTGTCAATCAGATAGTCAGACAATCTGTAAGTGCAAAGTCGTACATTTACTCAAAAGTTAGTTGGAAAGCAAGAAGTTATAAATGGAGCCGATTTCTATATTCTCGAGCTCTGGTAAGTGGTTGAAGAGTCAATCGAATTAATGGCAGTCTTTAATGTTGAGTCGGTCTTAGCTTCTGTAGGAAGTCTTAGTCAGTGTCTATATAATTATGAGTCGTTTAGTTAGTCTATGATGTTGAAGATAAGCAGTTGATGCGTAGAGAAGAAGAAAAGAGGTAGAGAGAACCACCAACAACTGAAGAGTTGACAGAATAATTTATTAGAGATGAAGCTCATCTCTGTCATTGTATTTTGTATTCGCGCACAACACCGTAACTAATTAATATCAAGTTTTTTTTGTGTATTGACAAAGTTTCTATCTTATTTCTGAGTTTATGTGCTAAGCATAGCACTGTGTTATTCCGCATTCATAAATCATTTCATTAAGTGTGTGTATTCACAACGTGCAACAAAATGAGCAGTCTGTGTACTGTGTAGTGGTCTTGAGAACTCTGTTGCGTGGCTTGTTTGGTGCGCAGTATTTGAAACTGTGTTGCGAAGAGTAGATTGTGCACATTGTTGATCCAATGGATCTCAACATTCAAATTGGTATCAGAGCAGTTTCTATCAAAACAAGTTTGTCAAAGAAGAAACTATGTTGAAAGTGAAATATGGCTTCTACCTCAAACCTGCAACCTCCCACTTTTACAGGCAAGAATTATGAGATGTGGTCCTTGACCATGAAGGCATTGTTATGAGTTTAGGATGTATGGGAGATAGTTGAGAATGGTTATGTTGAACCAGTATATCAGGAAGCTTACAATTCCCTCACACATGCTGAGAAAGATGTCTTGAAAGATCAAAGAAAGAAGGATGGAAAGGCAATTTTTTACATACATCAAGCCATGCATGAGAGCATACTTCCAAGATTTGCATCAGAAAAGAAATCCAAGGAAGCATGGGAAATATTACAAACCTCTTATCAGGGTATGGGCAAAGTAAATACTGCAAAAATGCAGATTCTTAGAAGAGATTTTGAAACCATGTCAATGAAAGACTCAAACACAGTAGATTCATTCTACACCCATGTCATTGGACTGATAAATCATATTAAGACTCATGGTGAAACCATAGAAGACATAAAAGTTGTCGATAAGGTACTTAGGAGTCTTCCTCCTAAATTTGATACCCTTGTTGTGACTCTAGAAGAGAGAAAAGACTTGAGTCAGTTCAGCCTAGATGAACTACAAGCTTCCCTCATCAATCATGAACACAGATTGAATAGATCAAGTATGTCATTAGAGAATGATTTTTCCACACTGTCATCAATAAGACATGGAAGAGGAAGGGGAAGAGTTAACTCTAGAGGTAGTGGAAGAAGTTTTGACAGAAGTGGATGCATTAGCAATCCTAGAAATACTGGTGGAAGAGGTCAAAACCCAAGTACCAACCAGTCAAGTTGTCAAAGAAATGGAAAATCAAAGATTCAATGCCATTACTATAAAAAGTATGGAAATTATGCATATGAGTGCAGAAAGAGATAGTATACTCAAAACAAGAAAAGTCAATCTCAGTCACACAACACAAATAACCAAACTCACCCTATGTTTATGGTGCACATTGTAGTTGTGCCTAGCGTAGTAGAAATGCCTAATATAGTGTCACCAATTGAATGCGATATTGCTCAAGCAAGTCCATGTAACATGTGGTAATTAGATTCAAGTTGCAGTAACCACATGATAGGAAACATAGAATTGTTTTCTAGTTTGGACGAGTCAGTCCAAACCAAGGTTACACTTGGAACAAATATGCAAGTCATTGTCTTAGGCAAAGGCAGTATAAACATTTTAACCAGACAAGGAGGACAAAAAGTTGTGTCTGATGTATATTATGTTTCTAGTCTGAAGCATAATATGATGAGTACAGAGAAACTGTTACAAAAAGGATACATAGTCTACATGGAAGATAATCACTGTGTGATCATGGATAAATGCCCAAGAAATCTACTTGTTGCAAAAATTCAAATGACAAGTAACAGGATGTTCCCATTGACATTAAATCTAGCCAAGAAGAAGAATACAACGCAAATTGTTGATAAAGGAAAAAGTGCGCAGTCAGACACTGCGTTTACAGCAGAAAGTGCTTGCAGCTATAATGAAGAAAATAGTGTGTGTAGTATCAAGAAAGGAGAAAATGGCGCAGACATAAAGGCAACATTCTAATCTGAAATATAGGATGATTCCTAGTTATGGCATTTCATATTTGGACATTTGAACTTTGGAGGTCTGACACTGCTACACACAAAGGATATGGTAAAAGGTTTTCCATTGATTGAAAAACCTGAAAGAATATGTGAAGGTTGCATATTTGGCAAGCAACACAGAGAACCATTTCCAGTTGGAAAGTCTTACAGAGAAAAATCTCCACTGGAAATTGTACATTCATATATTTTTGGACCAATGAAAACAACATCAATAGGAGGCAGTACTTATTTTCTTACATTCATTGATGATTTCTCAAGAAAGACATGGATTTATTTCCTAAAGCATAAATCTGACGCATTGGGTTGTTTTTAGCAGTTTAAATCACTTGCGGAGAAGCAGAGTGGTTATTTCATCAAGTGTCTAACAATGGACAGAGGAGGAGAATACATTTCAAGATAATTTCATAACTTTTGCAAAATTCATGGCATCTAGAGGCAATTTACCATGTGATACACACCACAGCAGAATGGTGTCGCAGAGAGAAAGAACAAAACAATTATGGAGATGGTGTGTATTATGTTGATAGACAAACATTTGTCAAATGAATATTGGGATGAGGCAGTAGAAAATGAAGTATACATCTTGAATAGATGTCCGACAAAGAATGTGAAGAATAGAGTTCCTCAGGAAGCCTGGACAGGTTCAAAGCATAATGTGGCGCACTTAAAAAAATTTGGTTGTGTTGCATATGAACATGTACCATATGAAATGAGAAAGAAGCTAGACAACAAAGGACATAAATGTATATTTGTAGGTTACTTTGAAGAAACAAAAGGATACAAGCTATATGACGGGCTGTCTCAAGAAAAGTCATAATCAACCGCAATGTTCAGTTCATGGAGAATGAAGCATGGGATGGAAGCATAGAAAATACATTAAAAATTATTGACGTGATGGATCATGATGACATAGAAGATGAAATGGTTCAAACACCATGCACAGGTCAGTGCGTAGTCCCGTCTACTCCTGGAACTACGACGCAAATTACCGTGCAAAATACTCTAGTAAGAACAGTAGGTGTGCAGTCTACACCTAGAGTGCAGCAAAAACCAACAAGCAGTCCAAGCAGTTCTACATCTCTAGATCCAACTTTAGCAAGTCTGTTACCAAGAAAGACAAGAAGTCTACGTGACATCTATAATGAAGACGCAACAAATTCATTTTCAGTTTTTGCTCTATTTTCACAAATAGATTATCCATTAACCTTTGAAGAATTTGTCAAAGAGGATGTATGGGCACAAGCCATGGATGAATAAATAAGATGCATAGAGAACAATCAAACATGGAATTTGGTTGATGTACCTGAAGAAAAGGATGTTATAAGTGTCAAGTAGATTTATAAAACCAAGCAAGATGCAGAAGGAAATGTACAGAAGTATAAGGCAAGGTTAGTTGCAAGAGGCTTTACACAAAAACCTGGAATTGACTACAATGAAACATTTACACCAGTGGGGCGCATGGACACAGTCAAAACCGTGTTATCTATTGTCGTGCAGTACAAATGGCCAATTTGTCAGATGGATGTAAAATCAACATTTTTGAATGGAAACTTAGAAGAAGAAGTATATGTGGAACAACCACAAGGTTGTGAGGTTCTAGGACAAGAAAACAAAGTATACAGATTGAAGAAATCATTGTATGGTTTAAAGTAAGCTCTGAGAGCATGGTACAGTCGCATAGATTCCTATCTGACACATAATGGATTTCAGAGAAGTTAAAATGAGCCAACACTGTACATCAAATCAAATCAACAAGGTAATGTGTTAATCATTTTTCTATATGTGGATGATTTGATACTTACAGGTGACTTTGGCATAGAAGAATTCAAGATAGTCATGAAGGATGAATTTGAAATGACTCATTTGGGGCTCATGAGATATTTTCTGGGAATATAAGTGCACCAGTCCAAAACTGGTATATTTATCTCACTGTTCAAGTATGCGCATGAAATATTGAAAAGATTCCATATGGTGAATTCAAAAGCAGCACCAACACCTGTCATAACAGGATTGAAGCTAAGGAAGGAAGATAAAGGGTCCAAGTTGGATCCCACACTGTTTAAAAGAATGGCAGGTAGTCTTATGTATCTAACAACGACAAGACTGAACATTATGTATGGAGTGAGTCTAATTTCAAGGTTCATGGAAACTCCAAAAGAATCACCTTGGAAAGAAGGAAATAGAATCCTAAGATATGTGAATGGAACAAAATATTTTTGCATTAAGTACTCCACTTCAGAAGATTTCAAACTCATTGGATACACTGACAGTGATTGTGGAGGAAACATTGATGACAGGAAAAGTACCTCTGGGTACACATTTTATTTTGGAATAAATATTGTATCATGGACATCAAGGAAGCAACCCATAGTGACACTTTCTTCAGTAGAAGAAGAGTATGACGCAGCTACAAGCACATCTTGTCAAGTAGTATGGATGAGAAGGATGTTAAAAGATTTGTTGTAGGAACAACAGGAACCAACTACAGTTTGTTGTGACAACAATTCAACCATCATGTTATCAAAGAATCATGTGTTTCACAAGAGAACCAAGCACATAGATACAAGGTATCATTTCATCCGAGAATTGGTGAATAACAAAGAGATTTGTTTCAAATTTTGCAGGTCAAAAGAACAAATTGCAAACATTTTTACAAAGGCTCTAGCAAGAGATGCATTTCAACATCTGCATAGTAATCTGGGAGTCCGCCCAGTAACAGATGAGTGACAGTAAAATGAAAATTCAAATTTTTGATATAAATTTTCTTTTGTAATCCCACCAACTTATAATTAAGGGGGAGTGTTGGAAATTGTAATTACAATTCGGTGAGATCTTCACGTCTCCGCCGATTTGTCTGTCAATCATTTTGTCAATAGTTTTTTAGTCAGTCAAAATGTTAGTCAGATAGTCTGGCAATTTGTAAGTGCAAAGTCGCACGTTTACTCAAAATTCAGTCGACAAGAAGGAAGTTATACATGGAGTTGATTTCTATCTTCTCGAGCTCTGGTAAGTGGTTGAAGATTCATTCGAATTAATGACAATGTTTAATGTTGAGTTGGTCTTAGCTTCTGTAGGAAGTCTCAGTCAGTGTCTATATAAGTCTGAGTCGTTTAGTTAGTCTATGATGTTGAAGACAAGTAGTTAATGCATAGAGAAGAAGCAGAGAGGTAGAGAAAACCAGCAACAACTGAAGAGTTGACAGAAGAAGTCATTAAAGCCAAAGCTCATCTCTATCATTGTATTTTGTATTCGCGCACAACGCTGTAATTAATTAATATCAAGTTTTTTTTTGTGTATTGACAAAGTTTTTGTCTTCTTTATGAGTTTATGTGCTAATCATAGCACTTTGTTATTCTTCAGTCATAAATCATTTCATTAAGTGTGTGTATTCAAAGCGCACAACAAACTAAGAAGTCGGTGTACTACGCGATGGTCTTGAGAACTATGTCGCATAGCCTGTTTGGTGCACAGTAATATTATATAAATTTTATCAATTTTTTTAATTAATTACTGTAAATATTATCTAATTTACAAAAATTGATATTACATGAATTACAAAAATTGTACTAACCTTACATTTTTATCATATTTAAATATATAAAAATAACAAATTATCAAAAATATGTAATGTGATACCTTTTATTTATTCAAATAAACTTTGTTAATTTTAAAATTGTACAAACAACATTTTTATTATCAATATAACTCATCTCCTTAATTTATTTAAAAAAAATTCATAATATAACTTAATTTAAATAAATCATCTCCTACATTAAAAAAAAAACATAATATACTTAATTTAAATAGGAAAAATGTTTTGTCGCAAAGAATGTAAAATGAAAAAGTATGCACTTTGACATGGAATTAAAAAGTAAAAAAAAAGTACATTCCATGAAAAATAATAAAGTCCATATGCATTAGAATTCTTCTAAATATAGCAAAATCACAAGCCATGGATATCATAAATTATATTGCTATCCACTCTAACATGGAGTGATATGTCTCACAATAGCGGATAAGAATCATGAAATGATATGTATTTAAGGTTTCAATGTTTGTGAAAAGAATTAAGTACCCTTCCATGGCCAAGAGGGCGCCCACTTAGTCGTAACTCCAGCTAAGGCAGCATTTAGCAAGAACGCAGAAGAGAACACCGAAACTTTCCAGTTGATATATTTGCATCCATATGATTCTGGCGTGTATTCGTCAAGAATACAACTTCCAATTACCCACTTTACCCAGACGAGCAGTTGCAAAGCACTATATACCCAATTCCCCAAAACCTTTATACCCGGAGTTCCAAAAGCTACTACACCGCCGGCAACAATATATACTATCTCCAATAGTATCACTAACAAAACCTTATAATCTGGCTTTCTGTTGAAAAACAAACCGTCCGAATACAAATACAAACAATCAATGAACGATGCAATACCAATGGCTGCTATTATGATTGCAACTCTAGGTATAGAGAGTGGCGAGGCAATATCGCCACCTTTAAACGCAATAAGCAGGGCCCAACCAATAAAACAAATCAAATTGACACCACCAGCTATATATGATATGGTTATTGTGCTCATACCTCTAAAAGTGAGCACTTGGCAAACGCGGGTGTTATCGGCATTAAACTGGAAAGTAGCTTTCGTTAGAAATGCACGAGCAGCCAACCCGCTTCCCTTTCTATTTATAAGATACTTCCTTACCGTCCTTCTGGCCGCCAAAGAGCTGGAGAAGCCATCCACTGTAAACCAGAAAGTTAATATAATGTTGATTAATATTTCTATGAATCTTGCACATATGAAATATCCAATGTTGTATTTGTGTACCAGAAACCGTATGTTTCCTCTGCCTCTTTCTTTATCCAAATAATGTTGCAGAGCTTCCAAAGACATGTTTCTGACTCCCCTGGATTCGGCATCTTTAGACTTGAAAGAGCTTATCAATAGCTCTGTCCACTTATCATCGCCGGCATCATGCGTGGGAATGCAGATACAAATAGGCTCTCCTGCGTTGATGGATTGGCCATCTATTTTATCAAGAATTCGACATACCGCAGCAGGGGACTCCACCCTGGGGCCACCCGCTATCAATATCTCCTGTAGTTGATCAGTCGACTCCACCCTGGAGTCACCCTCTGTCAATCCCTCCAGTAGTTGATCTGTCGGCAACAGGCCATGGTTGCAGCCATGGCAACCATTTTTCAGGCAGGTGAGACATGGGAGTAGGCACATTGAATCAGACATGCGCTTCAATGTTCCAGGCATCCGAAGAACAAGCATGATCGTGATCTGTTCAACTGTCGAGAATACAATGCACTTGCACGGGCACTCGCTGCTTATACAACTAGTCACATTGACTCTGGCATTCTGTAAAGGAATATATTGTAAGAGAATGGAGTGCACATCATCAACGGCATTGGATTTCATGAATTGCTTCATCGAACAATTGGGTGTGCCGTTTGATAACATTACAACGGAAGCAGTCTGCAGATCTCCCCCTCCTTCTCCTTCGGTAGAGTCACGAGTCTGTCCCTGCATGCGTATTGTGGTCAGTCCGTTTCCATTAATCCCATAGAGTTTGGGAGCTCTGAGTGTATCCAGAACTTCCCTCGCACCATTCTCGACATACAGCCTTCCTTCTAGGACAATTACCATAAAAAATGATATGTTAACTAAGCAGGTAATTGGAAAATCAAAGGATCCAAATGCGTTTGAAAATACATCTTCTTGTGCTAAAGCAATATCAAAAAACCAACAAACCAAATTGATGATGAGCAATTGCAGCATATGACCCATTCCAAAATACAACCCAAGTGGAATGTTTCCCGATTCGTGATAATAAAAAAATATTTATCCTCTAAATCTAGATTGTGCTTTCAAACATTTGCATAGCGACATAGTGTGTATGCAATCATTTGTATTAAAAAAAAATGTTCCAAATGACTTTAAGTACTTAGATGCCATATTTAAATCGCATCATTCCACAATGGAATTTCTTTATTTCAAGGAACCGAAATAAAGAAATGAGAAAGAAAAGGGCGTTTGGTACGAAGCATTTAAATTAATCTGGAACTATAATTTATGAATATTATGATAATGCTTTTATCCCACATTAAAGAAATATTCTTACCGCATCATTCCACAATGGAATTTCTTTATTTCAAGGAACCGAAATAAAGAAATGAGAAAGAAAAGGGCGTTTGATACGAAGCATTTAAATTAATCTGGAACTATAATTTATGAATATTATGATAATGCTTTATCCCACATTAAAGAAATATTCTTACGGCTTCAATTAATTAGATGTTATAACTATAAAAACTTTGTAAAAATGATGGTTTAAAAAAAAATCTAAATGGCTTTAAGTCCATAGATGAAATATAAAATCACATCATTTCATATGGGAATCTCAAGCGACCAAAGAAAATGAAATAAGACGAACGTTCCCAAAAAAACATTTCAATTGAATTAAATTTTTTTTAAACCATATATTTTATAAGGAATGTCTTTATTTTTAGTAACCATTGAAAATCAAATTACAAAGTAATGTTATCCAAGTTCAAGTGTCAAGAGGAATGAATTGGTTTTCCATTAGGATTCATGTTTTTCATGGTCGTGTTTTGAGTGGACATCATGGTGTGATTGGGTCCACCATAAGGGTAACGAGGGAGTTGTACTAATATGATCAATGTCGAAGAATGAATCTTTTGATATAGATCGCCCATAATAGTATTGTCGGGTCATTCCACTGGAACTTCACTTCTTTTTTTAGTAGTTTTTTCATTGGTGTTGTAATCTGTGCGTATCTTTTGATAAATTTCCTGTAATACCTTGTGTCACCTAATGTTGCACATAGTTGTTTGACTGATGTGGGTGGTTGTAAGTCCAGAATAGCTGCAATCTTTGTGGGATCAACTCTTAAACTTTGTTTGCATACCACGTATCCTAATAGTATTATGAACGGTGCGCAAAAAATACACTTCTTTAGATTTGGGGATATCTGGTGTTGTCTACACTTATCCAATATCAATCTTAGCATTTCAATGTGATCCCTTAGGAAACTAAATACTATCCAATCGTCCAAGTATACTTCAAGGAACTTATGAATAAACCATTTAAACACTGTGACAACTACTCTTGAAAATACCCCAGATGCATTCTTTTACCCAAACGACATCACTGTGTATTGAAAAAATCCCCATTCCATCGTGAATGTGGCCTTATGTTTATCCTCTTGCGCGATTCTTATCTTATGGTAGCCCGAGAAACCATCTGTGAACAAATAGACCTCTTTTCCACCTACATTTTCAAGTACTTCATTTGTAAATGGTGTTGGGAATGAATCATGCAGGAATGGATCATTCAGTTTCCTCAAGTCAACGTAGATTCTTATCCCCCCTATTTTCTTGTCGTGCACTACCATGGGGCTTATCCATTATGATTCCTCAACTAGTTTGATGACTCCTGCTTTTAGCATGCGGTCTATTTCTTCCTTCACTTTTTCTTTATATCTTGGGTTCAGTTCGTAGGGTCTCTATTTCATTGGTTTACCTCCTCATTTCAGTGGAATTTTCATTTCTCCTAGCTCAATCGCTATCCCTTTCATCTTTGAGAATGTAGTTGGGAATAGGTATTGGTATTCGTGGAGTAGATCTATTATCTTTTCTACGGTTTCCTCATCCCAATAATCTCCTATTTGTGAAAACTTAGAATTTTCCTCTGTCCCAATATTAGCTTTTCGTGTATTGGTTGGCTGTGTATATGTTGTGTATTCTATCTCTGGGCCGTATGTTGTGTATTCTATCTTTGGGCCCTATAGTATTCTTTCTCCCTTTGTTTCGGATACTTGGATATTGCAAGGATCTTCATCATCTTGATCCTCCTGTGTCACATTGTAACATTCCAATAACTTGTGAACCATCATAGAGGCATTGTGTGCACTGCATACGGATATTACTTCCATTGAGTCTTCTTTGATGCAGATTTTATGTTTAATCACCTGTAGTGCAAAACTTATTAGGGGCTACTCATCCTGAAAGGTAAATGTTTCCTGGAATCTTTGAGTTATGTAATACCATTCTATTGTATCTCTGTGCATTTCCAGTTCTAGATATCAATTCTTTAGGATGGTATCAAGGGTATGTATGAATCTGTGTGTCCATTTTTTCCTTGCTACTGAACTCCATGATTTTTCAAATTAAGCAACATGATCCGTTGGGTTTCCTTCCCCAGTATATTTCTGCGTTATGTTGACCACATGTGTATTGAACCTCACTTGTATCAGTCTCTTACATTGTTTCCATTTTTCTATGTTTCCCTTGTGTGTCGCCCACCATATGCCTATTGTGTCCTTCAATACAATGTCCAATTCCAGTAGCCTCTTTTGTTCCAATATCTATGCCTCAAATGTTTGTAAAAATGATGTTATATATTTTAACCCTTCATACTTAGGTGGGTCACATAGTTTGATTCCAATCTAGCATATTGATTTGGTCATGCGTGTGCATCACCATGTTGAGACTTCATGCATCCTCTACTGCCAATTTTATAGACCTGCTTCTGAGTCTAATGTACATAAACTGACGCTTCTCCAACTCAGTACATCGTCTACAATGGGGTTAACATAGTCATTCATCCTCTCAGTCATGTTATATAGGTTGTCGATTTCATCTCCCTTCACTGGTTCGATGTACCTCCTCCCTTCTTTTAGATCTAGTGGCGCAATAACTTTCATCTCTCCTACTTCAAATATCATCTCTCTCCTTTTCAGATTGATAATGGCCTTGTTTTTGAAGGCCCACTCTGGTCCCAATAACGTTGGGTATGGTTGGATATAATCCACAATCCCATTAACTTCAAAGTATGTGACACTGTGCACTCCATTTATATTCACAAGTGTTCTTGTTAGTCGGCCAATATGTACTATTTTGTACTTGTTTTCTAATATCAATTGAATGGGTGACCAAAATAACTTAGGTTTCCCCATCATTTCCCATGGATTCTTAGGTAACACATTCACATCAGATCCCAAGTCTAAGATCACATTATCTATGTCGTATTCTCCAATATGCACACTAAACCTAAACTCTCCATTGGTTCTTTTCTTGTGCAATAGTTGGTTCACTACTTTATTTTCAGTAGGGGTTGTATTTCCTTGTGCGCAGTGATCGATCATAGAGCATAGTGTATGCAATTCATTTTCATCCTCGACTAGCTCTAGGAAACTCTTCAAAAAATTTCCTAAGGTGCTTACCTTCTCCAATTATCCTTTGACCATGGCCTGGTCATCAGTGAGATGCATATCCCCCATAGGTGGTGCAGATGATGTGGACGTTGTCGAGTCTTGTTGCAAGATTTCTTTCCTTGTCTATTTATAGGTCTCTTTCTCTTTTTGTGGGTCAAATGTTAGCATGGGTGCTGCTGATTTATTTACCCATTGCTCAACATGTTTGATCCAGATGGATGTCGGTAGCCTCCCACCTATTCTAACTGGTTCATTTTGGCAGTTTTTTTCCTAGTTTTTGGGTCTCTGACTTGCGGGGCCATTTTGAGGCCCTAAACAACGTTTTTAGGGCTTGCCACAATCGAAAATGAGTTTAGATTAATAATAGTAAAATGTGTAGTCCTCGGATAGACCTTTCCAACGGGCTATCGTGCGCCTAAAACGGAGATCGTATGCAAAAGTTACGACCTCGGGAAGTTGATGTACTAACTTACCCAAACAGGGCCCACATGACTTTTGGCGCTTCATGTCCTAGGCTTAGGTTTTTGAATGTCTAGGGTTTTTGACATTCCTGTTTATTGTAAAAATGCCTTCAGAGCCTCATTGTAATCATCTTCTTGTGAATGACTACAACCATCACATCTCTTCTCAGAGATAAGTCACCACCATTCCAGAAAGCATGTTTTCCGCTGCATTTTACGGTTTCAGCTTATTTCCTTATTGAATAGAAAACCAATTTGATTATCTCTGATATTCTATGTTAAGCATATTTTAATAATCTGTATTCATTTCATCCTGCTCATAAAATTTGGATCAATGTTTCCTTACATTGGTTGCATCTATCCCTTTTTTGGTTCCTCTAAGCGTGACGACCTCTATTTTTGGTCCTTCGTTCCGTATCTCAGTGGATATATTTTGGATGTTCATGTTCTGGTTTTGATTATCTCTAGACTTCCATTTTGTGAGCAATTGTGGATAGTCCTCTATCGCATTTTCTAATGCCTGACAATAAGTGTATGTTGTGTAGGTATTTTGGCAATCCCACACTAGGTGTCTCGGTTGGTTGCAGTTATAACATATTATGGAGACTCTTTCTCCTCTCCCAAAGTTTTATCTACCTCGACCCCTACCAAATCCTCCTTGGTTTCCTTTATTAAATCCTCTTTGATTATTATATTTCCCTCCTCCTTCTGTCACAACATTCTCCTCTTAGAATCTATACAAATATGATGTGCTCCCTCATTAGATCAAATTCATGAAAAAACTTATCTTCATGTCCCACTGATTTGCAAAAGCTACAGAATAGACTTTTTGGGGTACTCTGATACTTCTGTAGTAATTGGAACTCACAGGGATTATGTCCTCATTTATTTCATATCTCGCAATATCCTCCTCCTGGTAGTGTATTTGGTGCTCCAGCTGCTAAGTACTATGCAAAGGCTAGGAATTCATCTTTGTGGTGAACTTCAGTCCTACATTTGGTGCACCATACTTGTTCTCGTTTCTCTTTCCCCTTTTTGATTTCTTCCAACTAAATTGTTAAGGAAGTTAGTTGGTTATGTATCTGCGCCATTCAACCATTGTCTCCGATCAGAGAGGCTTCCAACTTCATAGCAATCTCTAGTTCTTTCAACTGTGATGTAACCTTTTTCTATATTAAAAGATTGCAGATGTGAGCTAGGAAGCCTGCAATGAACCACTCTCTATGTTGTTGATAAGGTATTTAGAATATTAACCTCCCCATCACATCTTTGAATATTTGATTGAACTCCCATACTTACTCAATCTGTACTTCCTTGATCTCCTTTAGATCAGTAATATACCGCGACTCAAAGTTTGGTTTCTTTAATTCTTTTAATAATGCTTGGGTGATCTCTACTAATATCCTTTTTTTACCTAGTGGCATGGTACTTTGGAGCTTCATGTACCAAAATAGTGTGTTCCCTATAAAGGATGATACTTGTCATGCATATATGGCCAACAGGACGATACTTGTCATGCGTGTATGGCCAACAAGACGATACTTGTGAAGTGTGTTGGAGTACAAGGCCTTTAGCGTCGTGCTTGTAAAACTGTCCTGTCGGGAACCTAAATTCAAGCTGACTCAGACCTTCTTGTCTGGATTGAGCAATTTCATTCACTAGATAAAACCCCACATGGAAGTTGTAGGGTATGAATGCGTGTTTCTTGTCTTTGACTAGAGTGGCATTATAACCCTATAGGATAGTCTGATAACATATTTCTCCTACAATGAGTGGGTATGGGACATGAGAAGGAAGAAAATGTGGTGGTTCGGTTGCTCTGAAGACGCTTATATAAGTTGTGTGTTTGTTTAGATACCAATGGCCTACCTTCGATACCATTTTCTTGGCTGCTACATACATCCTTGAGCATTCCTTGTTGAAAATAATAAAATAAAATTGGGCGATGAATTCATCGCAAATAAGGGCATAAGATTTTTTGTACCTGTTCTCCCATAATATGTTGAAGTAGACATGAACAGGAAGTTCTGCAACATGCTAGCTTAAATTCATACCGGCGAAAACATTCCTCACACAGATTACATCGAGTAGGTACGAGGCCATGTAAAAAATGGGAGTTTCTCCTTCTTTCATCATTTGAGCCTGCAATACATTGGTGCTCAGTTTCTTGGAAATTATTGCTCCCCAGTTTAAGCTACTCTTGAATATCACTATAGTGTATGCTAGGGGCATCCATGCTTATTAGAACTTGGACAATCATTTTCTGCATACATTGGACAGATTAAAGCCATCAAGTAGATGTATGGCTCCCTTAGGTTCACTATCCCATACCATCCATTGCTCCAGTTTGTAAATTTCTTATCCTCCTTCCACCATGAGGCCATCAACCAACTGGTGTCCTGGAATTCATAGAAATTCACCACAAATTTTGTATTTAGCCCCTCCTCTGAGTCCTTGAGCTTGTAATACTTCTGAACTTCTTATGGGATAAAAACTAGGAAACACTCTCCATTCTCATCGTTGATCAGGAATTTTTGCGTGTCTGTGTGATCAATTAGCCAACTCAGGGTTTTGATGCATGAGAAAACTAGAGTTCGGAAGGCTACCATGTGCAAGAAAGACTGCTGAATGTTTGGGAAAACCTGGTCATCTAACACCCTTACATCTAGGTCGTTGTGTGGGATAAACTCCATGTGCTCCTCCCAATTGAATCTGTTAAATAGATCTCTCCATTGTGGGAGTATTATTTTGGATCCAGTGGTCGCTTCTATATCCCCAAAGATTGAAGGTTGAATGAATGCTTTCTTTGTTGAGGTTTTATTGACATGCTCCACCCTAGGAGCATATTCCAGCTGCCTTGCAGTGTCGGGAGAATAACCCTCACCAATTTATACCTCCTTTAACATAGGTTCCCTCAGTAAGTGCCTAGCCATTGGATTTCTTGGAGACATTTTTTTCCTACAGATAGAACATAGTTAGACACTGTATAAAGATCAAATGCTAACACAAAACAAATTACGACCGCCAAAATGATAAAATCCAACACATACCTTTGTTGCTAGCTTAACATGGTTTATTGGTATGAGAATCAACGTGCTCCTGAGACGATTGCCTTAGCTTCTTCGGATGCTATATAAATGGAAACTTGTGTGCAGAATGGAAGTGTTCGAAGCTAGTTTTTGTGATTTAAACTGAGATGGAATTACCTTGTCGCATCAGTTATTCAATTAAGGATATGAGTGTGGTTCTATGAAATCTACCGCTAGATCTTCATTATGTTTAAAATCAAATTCGATCATAGGTCGATGGTGCGGGCACGGGATATATCGTGGCCTATCGATGATTTCAAATTCCCATTGTTCAATCGGTGCATGGGGTAATAATGTATGTGGGGTGAAACATTAACTGACTTATTAAATGATAAAATGTGATCGCATCTTATACTAAAAACATCTCATCGTTTCACTAATTTAAATGGTGGATTGAAAGTTGGGGATTCGCTTCATATATTTTTCGTTGATATATCCAAGCCAAAATCTCTGACGCCGATCCATCTTGTCGTATAGAGTTGACATGGCAAAGATGACTTGAAAGTATGACTAGGAAATATATAACCTTAAGGTGAATCAGGGTGAAACTTGATCATACGAAATCCCTATGCGTTAAAGACATGTGGCACTCTGAAACCAGAGTCTTCGTTTAATCGTGTTATTCAAAATTAAGGTATTTTCTTTAGCTAATCGTTCTAACAAAATATCCTACTCCACTGACGCAGAAATGTATCAAGGATCGGAGATCGATGATAAGCTTAACCAAGCGCTCTCGGCTTTTTAGGGATTTCCACCGTCAAAATGAAATTTGATGAATAAAAAAATTATGTGTAGTCCTCAGATAGACCTTTCCAATGGGCTATCATGCGCCTAAAATGAATATCGTATGCAAAAGTTACGACCCTGAGAAGTTGATGTACTAACTTACCCAAACGGGGCCCACATGACTTTTGGCTCTTCATCTCCTAGGGTTAGGCTTTTTGGATGTCTAGGGTTTTTGAAATTCTTGTTTATTGTAAAAATGCCTTTGAATCCTCATTGTAATCATCTTCTTGCGAATGAGCACAGCCGTCACATCTCTTCTCAGAGATAAGACACCACCATTCTAGAAAGCTTATTTCCGCTGCATTTTACAGTTTCAACTTATTTCCTTATTGAATAGAAACCAATTTTACTATATATCTATTATTCTGTGTTAAGAATCTTTTGATAATAATATGTATTTATTTCGTTCTTCAAATATAATTTGAATCAGTGGTATCATATTGGTCTTGTCCTTATCATTCTTAATGCATCTCCCCAACAAGGTCAAGGTACAAAGAATTGGGTCTCGAGCTTGTTTCTCTTGAGGAAAACAGATCTTGCACACCCAAACGACCTATCATGGAAGAAGAAAATAAAGACGATGGGATAGGATATCCCTTCAAAATGTTGCTCGAGGAATCCCTCTCTTAACAGAGGAACGAGATGATGGATATCTTTGCGCAAATCCTTCGACGACTACCAACATGCAACACATCTTCTTCAAACAGAGGCGCCACCCCCTTCAAGGTACAAATAAACTTCAATATTCCTATATTTTAAGGTTAGATAGAATCAGATATGGTAGACAAATGGTTGAATCTGCTAGAAGGGTATTTCTCTATCCATAACTTCTTGAATAGAGAAAAGGTTACTTTTACGCTCCTCAAATCCGTCCCCCATGTCAAAGATTGGTGGGAAAAAAATTGTGAGAAAAAGGAAACAAAGGAACCCTCATTATTTACAGTTGTAGTCACCTGGGAGTCCTTTAGGGATTCTATTAAGGAAAAATACTACCTTGTTGGAATTTATGACGACCATTACACAAAATGGACCACGCTCCAGCAGGAGAGAGACAGAGCGGTGCTTGAGTTCACAAATACCTTCCATACCTTGCGCACAAAGCTGGTTATTAAATATTCTGAGTGAAATCTGGTGCTCAATTATTGCGGTGGTCTGCATAGATACATCTAGGCTGAAATGGAGTTTTTGGACATCTCATCTTTGGGCACAACCTACCGATATGTCATCAAAATTGAATAGAAGATCAAACAAAAGATGCAAAAATTTGGGCCTGGGAACCCCTCACAGCAAAAGCCAGGAAAGGGTCATCCCAACCAACAAAACAAAGTACAGATAAAAGACGGACAACCTCAAGACAACTAGTCCAGACTGCAAGCAAAGAAGGACACTGAAAAGACAAAGAAATATACTAGGAAGTGGTGTGACTTCCATAAGAGCCTCTGGAATAACATTGTTGATTGCCGCTCGAAGCAGTCACTAGTGGTTGAGATGAAATATTATGAATCAAATTTGGGTTCGGAATCTGAGTCAGAAAAATAAAGGGGGATATTGATCATAGACACATAACCCAATTCTACCATTTCTACCACCAAGCTCTAGCCTGGTGAACCAGATGAACCAAAGGAAGGCAAGCACCTTTTTCATTCATAGATGTGGGTGAAGGGTACCCTGCTGCACTTCATCATTGATAGCAGTAGCCAGAAGAACCTCATATCAGTAGAGGTTTCAAGCAACTCGCCCTGCCGACAATGCTGCACCCACATCCCTACACCATTGGATGGCTTCGCCAAGAAAGAGACATCTGCATCATCCAACAATGTCACCTATCATACAACATCAAGCCCTTCAAAGATGGGGTATTATGTGATGTTTCCCCTCTCGAACTTTGTAATGTTCTTTTGGGCCAATAATATTTATGGAAATGTCATTCTATATATGAGTCTATGCCTTGCAGTGTTATTATTACTTTGAACAAAAAATTGTATAGGATACCCAAGGCAGTCCCACCCAGTGTTATTTCCTTGAACTCTGCCAAGTAATGCAGAAAGGTCATCTCTCAGACAGGGAATTTTGTCTTCTTCATGATTCTCTCTCATAATGAGCGAAATATCACAGCCACATCTAGGGTCTTCATGACTGACCTCTCCACATAGCAAAATCAAGTGGATAAGGTCATGGAAAAATACTTAAATATGTTCTCCTCACCCATCGGGCTACCTCTGCATTGTCAGGTCAAGAACCCCATCAATCTGACACACGATGCATTGCTACCCAATGGGCCATTCTACCACTGCTCTTTGTTAGAGAATGAAGAGATCAAGCAATAGATCCAATAACTTATCCACAAGGAGCACATCCATCCCATCTCATCACCTTGCGGGAGAAAAATCGTGCTAGTACAGAAGAAAGACGGAACATGGTGACTCTACATTGATTATCGGGCCCTGAATAAAATCACAGTAAAAAACCAATACCCAATTCCCCGAATCGATGACCTCCTTGATCATATCACAATGGCCAAATACTTTAGTAATATTGATCTAAAGTCTGGGTACCACCAGGTCCCGATAGAGCACACAAATGTATGGAAGACCGACTTCAAGTTAAAGAAAGGTCTTTTTGAATGGTTGGTCATGCCCTTTGGTTTGACAAATGCTCTAGCCACTTTCACGAGGATGATGGACGATATCC
>CBVK0102912339.1:0-14286 GCA_900067695.1 Picea abies
ATATATATATATATATATATATATATATATATATATATTATGTCACGATTAACTTTTCTTCTTTAGAATTTTTCTCTAGAGAATTTTGTTTTTAATATAATTCAATGTTGTCATTTTTTATATAGTTTCATATTATAGCTCATATTTTCTTATTTTTTTTAGATATTTAAATTTATTTATTTATCGTATTATTGATTGATCAAATGAAAATGTTATTTGATGAGCTGGCTAAAACCTTATTAAAACGTTATTGAGATAGTAATTTTTTTTTTCAATATTTAAATTTATTTATTTATCACACTATATTGACTGATCAAATGAAAGAGTTATTTGATGAGCCTGCTAATGTAGCCCCCATAATATCCCTTGGGCTACGTCACCTCCTGGTCAAGGATATTCAATTCTTCTAGCCAAATCTAATCTCTGAAACATTGATGGTATCACTTTGTGATTAAACACATGCGCTTTCGGTCTTTTGGTGGAGTTGCTATGACACCCGCAATCTCTCCCTTCACGTTGTTTAACTATCAATTTTCAGGCGCTAGCTCATTTTCCATTACCCCCTTCCTAGATGTGACCTCAGGATATGACCTCACGTAAGCATGTGATTGCGGGTGTGACCAAGAGTCGTTTGATAGAACATTGATTTTCTCCCCACAATTCACTACCAATATCCACGTGTCCCTTTGGAAATATCTTGATTTCAATTGTAGCCGGCTGTCATATTGTTAAAGTCTGAGCAATTTCTATCCCCGCAATTAAGTGTGGCCATTGATCTTGGGATCTCAGTCTGTTCCTCTTGAACGATGGTTGAGACCTACCTCCTTTCCTTCCTTCTCTCTGTAGCATGCTCTCCCAAATTTCCATGATCTATCAACACGTGTCCCTTTCAAATCAATGATCTTGATTCTCTTCGGCAATTCGGGCTTCAGGAATTTCAACTCCTACCTTCACTTTCTCCCAGAATACTTTCACCCAGAATTCACGATCTGTCAATGCCTATCTCCTGAAGATAGACATATATGATTAGCTTCGGCTCTTAGGGTCTTGGGAGATTCAAACCCTCATAACTTTCTTCCTCTCAAATTACTTCCACTCGAAGTTAGCGATCTATCGACACGTGTCTCCCACAGATTGACAGTTGTGCTTCACTTCGAGTCTTCGAGATTTAGAAGTTTCAACTCTTGCACACTCACTTTCTCTCAGAGTGCACAAATTTCTTTCATGTTTCCTTCTGAATCTGACGGCTATGATTCACTTTGGGTCTTCACTCAGAGTCCACGTATTTTTGTCGCATGTTCTTCTGGATCAGACAACTATGATTCACTTCGACTCTTCAGGATTTGCTAGTTTCAACACTCGCCTCTTGCCAGAGTGTTTTCACTTGAATTCGATGATCTGTTAATGCCTGCCTCCCATAGATCGACGACTGTGAATCCCTTCGGCTCTTCGGTAATTTCACTTCCTCCTTGTCTACGAAATCTCCGAGGTTCTTTCGCTTCGAAGTTGTATATATTACACCACCTGTCCCTCTTGATGATGAACATTCCCTAATCACTTCAGGAGTTCCAGACTTTGGCAACCCGCTCTCTTGTATGGACCAAGAGACTTAAAAATCCCGCACTTTTCGCAGATCCAACGATCTGGAACGATCTCGCTCCCTTCTCGATAGATCTTGACTGATAAGTCATGAAATCTTCATAGCTTCACTCCTTTGAATATTTCTCTTTGCTATCCCTTATGAGCTTGATTCCTTTGAGGATTTTGATTCTCCCACGCCCTCCTTTCATTTCTCGAATCTCAACAAACTCATATCAAAGGATTTATTCAAAAGAAACTCTTCCCGCACTCCTTGCGGTTCTCTGTCCTGGTTCTTCAACACTTTGTCTCTCCTTCATTCTCTTCACTCCTTGCACTTGGTATAAGTTCCCTTCGTTCCTTTCTAAACTCCTCTGAGTCAATTCAAGACTCTATCTATGCACTCCTTGCATACAAGATTCACTCCTTGCATACGAGTTCTCAAAAGAGAGATGATTGAAACTTATTCAGTTCATCACAAATTCATATGATCAACCATAGACAATCATACATAAACAAAATTAACTAGAACACATACAAAATATATCATTCACTCATCACACATCAAAATTGTCCAAGGAATTTGAAAAATTATGTCTGTTATATTCATCCATAAAATAAATTACATAGTATTTCAGTTCTTCACTGCATCTTTCTTCTTTACCTATATGCTAAACTCCTCTACCCTGCACTACTCTCTCTAATACAATATAGAACAAATATATCTAAGGAGTGGCTCCTCGATCTCTTCTTCATATTGTCTGCAACCTACCCTATGATTTTCTAGTGGTTACCTACTTTGTCCCATTACAATAACTATGAGTTATTACTCGATAAGGGCTTCCACTCTCTATCTAAAACTCCTTATAGTAGTACAAGACTTTATAAACCAGATATATTTAAACATGTTGTTTCCAAAATATCTCAACAACTCGTTTTGTTTATGAGTTAAATGTTGATTTGAAATTTTGTCATGTTGAGATGTCATATCCCTGCCTCCATGCTTGCTTCTTTGAATTTGAAGGCGATGCTCCTGCGTCATACTCCTATGGCTAAAATATTCATGGGATCTTGTCCATGATCACCTGTACTATTTTTCCATGCCTCAAAACATAAGTTTTAGTGACCCAACTTGAATATTCTACTCGATGATCTTTCCACTTCACTAAGTATTTAGGATATGTCTTCCTCCTGGTCTTCTTTCCAACTCTTTGTTCTATGATTCTCTCCAGCTGAGGTTTTTATGCTATAGGAATTTTTTCTTCCCACTAAACTTCTTTCTGATCATCTGATTATCATGCATCATCTCTCTTGTAAGGATACAGGTCTACAACATTGAATATCGGTGATTTCCCAACATTGTCTGGTAATCCAATTGCATAAGAATTGGCTGCAAATTTTATGAGAATCATTCATGGTCCTATCTTCTTCATATTCAACTTGTTATGTGTTTCCCTCATAAAACTTTATTTTCTCAAATGAACTAAAACATCATCTCTTACCTCGAATTGAACTTCTCTCCTCTTATGATAAACTATGTTCTTATATTCCAAGCTAGTGTCCTGTAGTTTCTCTCTGACTCTGCCATGGAGTTTTTGCGTTTCTGTTGTAAAATCTTTTACACCAACATTTCTGAAGTCTTCTTGATTCAGATCTCTCAACTCTGAAATCCTTATTGGATGTATACCATACACAATTTCGAATGGAATTTTTCTATTTCTCCTATTAACTAAATTGTTAAATGCAAATTTTGATTGTGCCGTAATTTGATCCAATTGACGGCCTTGTTCAATGACTAAACTTCTTAACAAGTTTCCTAGACTCCTGTTTAGTAATTCAGTTTGTCCTTCTGTCTGAGGGTGATATGTTGAAATAAACAACAAGTTTGTCCCTAGCCTCTTCCATAGAGTTCTCCAAAAGTGTCCTACAATTTTTGTGTCTCTGTTTGAGACTATGATGCTAGGAAATCCATGTAGTCTCACCATTTCTCTGAAAAACAAATTGGCTATGTGTGTAGCATCTTTTTTTTTCTAGCATGTTATGAAATGTGCCATTTTTGAAAATATTTCCACCACAACAAATATGGAATCACTCCCTTTCTGGGTTCTAGGAAATCCCAATGCAAAATCCATACCAATTGCATCCCATAGCCTTTCTGGAATTGGTAATGGTTGATACAAACCAATGTTCTGTTGTCTTCTTTTTTCATACTAGAAAATTCTGCATTTGTTTACAAAAAATTTCACCTCTTCCCTCATGCTCATCCAATAATATTAATTGCTTAGTTGTACATAGGTCTTATCATGACCAAAATATCCAACTAAACCTCCACTATGTTTCTCTTTGAGTAGGTTATCTCTCATTTAGAATATTGGTATGCATATGTGTCTCCCTTTGATCAATAATCCATCCTGGATCAAATATTTTGTCCATGGGCTTCTATCTCCCAACAAAGGATACTTACATGCCTCATAACCTTCCTTAAAATCTGGATCTTCTCGATACATTTCCTGGAGGTGTTCAAACCCTAAAATATCCACTTGGAATTTATGTACAATTAAACTCCTCCTGCTCAAAGCATCTGCAGCTTTGTTATCAATTCCAAAAGTATGCTTAGTAAAAGAAGTAAAATTATTCATAAATTCTACCCATTTAGCATGTCTTTGATTCAACTTTTCTTGCCTAGTAATAAACTTAAAATCTTGAATATCATTGTACAAGACAAATTATTTAGGAATTAGATAGTGCCTCCACTTCTTTAAATCTTGAATCACTACATAAAATTCTTTGTCATATGTGGAATACATCTTCTTGGTGTCATTCATATTCTCACTGAATTAAGAAATTGGCATATTATCCTGACTCAAGACTACTCCAATAGCTACTCCACTTGCATGAAATCTCACTTGAAATGTTTTTCCAAAATCTGGTAAAACCAGAATTGGTTGTTCTATGATATTCTCTTTCAATACTTTCAAACTTTTTTCATCTTCCATTTAAAATACTTGTGTTTCTTATTCACAGTGTCCAACATGGGTGTACATATACCACTGGAATTTCTCATAAAATTTCTATAAAAAATTGCTAACCCATGAAAACTTCTTACCTCAAATATACTTCTTGGAGATGGCCATTCTTTGGTTTCTCTCACCTTTTTTGGATCCATCTTCAATTTATTTGAAGAGATCACAAAACCAAAGTATATGAGTTATGTCTTCATAAAAGAGATTTTCTTCAGATTTATAAGCAATTTTTCTTCCTGCAACATTCTCATCACTGATGCCAAATGTTTTAAGTGTTCTCCCTCTATCTTACTGAAGATTAATATGTCATCCAGATACATTATGAAACATTTTCCTCCCATCATGAATAAGTTTTATGTCAAACTTCCATGGTATCCCTAATAAAATATGACAGACATCCATAAGAATTACATCACATAATATTTCATCCCTATAACCTCCTATTTTAAATTCAGCTTGGCATTATTGACTTACCATTACTTGATGTCCTTTCTGCAAACATGATACCTTGTATGGGTTTGGATGTACAATTGTCTTTAGCTCCAGTTTATCCACCATATCTGTGGATACTAGATTGTCAGTGCTCCCACTGTCTACGATCACCTTGAAAACTCTATCTTTTGTCTTGCAAGTAGTTCTGAACAGACTTGTCCATTGAACTGGTTCTTCTACCTCCTTCTTTGGTTTAAGAAGAACTTTCCTGCTTCTGCTGGTTCTTCTTCCACATGCTTCCGTGCTTCAGAAATGTATTCTCCTCCTCCTCTAGTATCTTTCTCCTTCTCTAGGCATTCCCAAGATATGTTCCTTGTCTTTCCACATACATAACATCTAATTTCACCTCATATGGCTCTTCCTCTTCCTATAGGAAAATAACTTCTTCCTCCATGTTGTCCTTCCTTAGAAATTCCACCTTTCTTTTCTTTCCAGCTTCATTCTTTGGTTTCTGGATCATCTCTTTGCTAGTTCCCTTACCTCTTCTTGAATTCCCTCCTTTGTTTCGTTGGCCTTGTTTTCTGGCCAACTTCTCTTCAGATTTCAAGTCTTCTTGATAATAATCCTTGACTTTACTAGAAAATGTCATGCTGATCTCCTGTTGTATTTCATATCTCAGACCATTGATATACCTGGATGTTTTTTCATCATCATTCTCTTTATGTCCAGCCCTAATGTTCAGTTTGTAAAATTCCTCAGTGTATTCCTTCAATGATAAGATTTTTTGTCTCAGGTTCTATAACCTCTTGAATAGATTGATTTGATAGTACTTTGGGATAAATTTTTCTTTTAGCTTGGCTACCATCCTATCCTAGCTTTTAATTTTCTACTTGCCCTTGCATCTGCGATTGGCTTGCAGATCGTCCCACCATAGTGTTGTGCGACCCTTCATTCTTGTCACTGCATGCTTTACCATATTATATTCTTCAATATCTTCATAATCAAAGTACTTGTCCATAACACGTACCCAATCCAACAATTCTTCAACTTCTAAATTGCCTTCATACATTGGAACCTCTATTTTTTCTCTGGATCCTATTCTTGAAACAACTTTCAATAAGAGGTGTTCTGCAAAATCCTCAACTACATATTCTTCAACCTCTATCTATTTTCTTTCAACTTCACTAATATCTCAAGTGTCTAGTGCTCTCCTCTATGCTATTTCCATGTCGTCTATTCTCATTCTAAGTCACCTCATTTCTTCTTCCATTTCTGGATTCGCTCTGTGTCTTTTGGGTGGCATGATTCCACTTCCTTTCCTTCTGATGTATATAAACAGAATAAACTCTTGATACCACTGATGATATCAATTTACCTCCTTTATCCTTTGTTTGTTGTCTGCAAACAAATTCAATATCTCTGATACCACCTAATGCATCCCCTTTAATATTCCTCGAGCTATGTGACCTCCTGGTCAAGGATCTTCAACTCTCCAAACCACATCGACACTTTGAAACATTGACGGTATCAATTTGTTATTAAACACAGGCCCTTTCGGCCTTTTGGTGAAGGTCCTATGACACCCACAATATCTCCCTTTTCATTATTGAACTATCAAGTTTCATGCGCTAGCTCATTTTCCATTAGCCCCTTCCTAGATGGGACATCAGGCTATGACCTCACGTAAGCACATGATTGCGGGAACGACCAGGAGTGATTTGAGACCACATTGTTTTTCTCCCCGAAATTCACTACCAATTTCCATGTGTCCCATTGGTAATACTGTGGTTTCGATTGTGACCCGCTCTCACATTGTTAAAGTCCAAGCGCTTTCTGTTAGATTGTGGCCCACTTTCTGTCTTTGGATCTTGGTCTATGCCTCTTGACCGATGGTTTAGACCTGCCTCCTTTCCTTACTTCTCTATGGAGCATGCCCTCCAATATTTCCACAATCTACAGACGTGTGTCCCTTTCAAATCAACGATAGTGATTTTCTTCAGCAATTCGGGCTTCGAGAATTTCAACTCCTCCCCTCACTTTCTCCCAAAATTCTTTCACCTGGAATTCACGATTCGTCGATGCATGTGTCCCACAGATCGATGACTATTATTAGCTTTATCTCTTTAGATCGAAGTATTTCCACCCGAAGTCCGTGATCTATCGACATGTGTCTCCCATAGATCGATGGTTGTGCTTCAATTCATCTCTTCGGGCTTCAAAAGTTTCAAATATTGCACACTTTCTTTCACTTGGAGTGCATGGATTTTTTCCACATGTCCTTCTGAATCTAACGACTATGACTCACTTTGGGTCTTCACCCGGAGTCCAGGTATTTTTGTCGTGTGTTCTTCTAAATCGGATGACTATGATTCAGTTTGACTATTCGGGCTTCGAGAGATTTGGATACTGAACACTCGTGTCCTCCCAGAGTTTTTTCTTCCAAAGTCGACGATCTATCGATGCGTGCCTCCCATTGATCGATGGTTGTGAATTGCTTCATCTATTCGGTGATTTCACTTCCTCCTTGTCTTGGAAATCTCTTAAGTGCTTCCGCTCCTGAGTTGTAGATCTTATGCCACATGTCCCTCTTGACAATGAGCAGTCCCTAATCACTTCAGAACTTCAGGACTCTGGCAGTCCTCTCTCTTGTATGCACCAAGAGACTTAAAAATCATGCACTTTTCCCAGATCCAACGATATGGAATGATCCCACTCCCTCCTAGAAATATCTTGACTGATAAGTTGTGAAATCTTTAGAGCTTCACTCCTTTAAATATTTCTCTTCGCTAGCCCTTTTGAGCTTCATTCCTTTGAGGATTTTGATTCTCCCACACTCTCCTTGAGTTTCTAGGATCTTGACAAACTCATATCAAAGTATTTATTCTAAAGAAACTCTTCCCTCACTCCTTGCGCTTATCTGTCCTGGTTCTTCGACCCTTAGTCACTCCTTGATTTCATGCACTCTTCACACTTGGTCTAAGTTCCCATCGTTCCTTTCTGAACTCTTATGAGTCAATTCAAGGCTCTGTCGATGCACTCCTTGTGTATGAGATGCACTCCTTGCATATGAGTTCTCATAAGAGAGATGATTGAAATTTATTCAGTTCATCACAAATTCATATGATCAATCATAGAAAATCATACATAAACAAAATGAACTAAAACACATAAAAAATATATCATTCACTCAATCACAAATACAAATGAACATTGTCCAAGGAATTGGAACAATTATGTGTGTTCTATTCATCCATAAAAGAAATTACATAGTATTACAGTTCTTCACTGAATCTTTGTTCTTTTCCTATATGATACTCTGCTCTACTCTTCTCTACCCTGCTCTACCCTCTCTAATACAATACAACAAGAAATATATTTAAGGAGTGGCTCCTCGAGCTCTTCTTCATCCTGTATACAACCTATCCTATCAATTTCTAGCGGTTACCTACTAATGTAGGAGCATCACCTTTAAAGTCAAAATGCAAGCGTGGAGGCAAAGGAATGACATCTCAGCAATGATAGAGTTTCAAATAAGAAATTAACTTAGAATTAAATCGGGTTGTTGAGATATTTGGTAAACAACATTTTAAAAATGTAACTTGTTTATAAAGTCATGAAGGACTGTAAGGGGTTGCAGATATTCAGTGTTGACTCTTATCTAGCAATAATTGTTAGATATTGTAATAGGACAGAGTAGGTAACCGCTAAGATTTTGATAGGATAGGTTGCTGACAGGATGAGAGAGCTCGTGAAGCTGGTCCTTAGATAGTTTATTGTTTCATTGTAATAGATCAGAATGTATGAGTATTGTAAGAGATCTGAGAGATCAGTAGAACAAAATAGAGTAGAAGAAACATTATCTAATTTGTTTTCTTGAAGGAATAGAACCAACATAATTGTCCCAAATCCTTGAAATGTGTTCATTTGATCTATGGATAAATGAATGTTATATTCTTTGTGTGTGATTTATTCCATTTTCGTTCATGTGTGATTGTTCGAGAAGTGTTAGTATAATGTTGAGACGAATCTGGATGAGTTTTAATTGTTTCTCTTATGACACTTGTATGCAAGGTGTGCATCTCAAACGCAAGGAGTGCATCTCGAATGGAAGGAGTGTGTTGACTAAGGCTCGGTGTGACTCAGATAAGTTTAGAGAGAACAAAGGAGACTTACACCATGTGCAAGGTGTGCACATCGTCATGAAATGACCAAGCATCAAGAACCTGAACCAGACTAATGCCAGGTGGGCGAGAAGAATTTATTTTCAAGAAATCCTTCGATCTGAGTTATCGAAATCCTGAGAATGCAAGGTGTCCATGGGGAATCAAAATAATTTTAAGGAAGAAGCTCAGAAGGGATAAAACTTTCTATAAAGTGTCATAGAGAGTCGATATTCAGACTCGTAAGGAGGAGAAAAGGTTCGAAACCTTTGAACAATTAGAAAATCTTCTAAGTCGAAAGAACTTAGAAGCCCAGGAGGAGGAACGATAGTGATCCTTGGATCACTGTGCAAAGGATAAACATTTGTTTGATAAGAGTGACATGCATGAGCCTTAGCACTTCACACATAGAGGAGAGAGAAAACTCACAAGAGTTGAGAACTGATATTTCTGGAGCTCGAAGAGCCGGAGATCCGAAATATAATCTCAGCCACCTGATCAATAGGAACATATCTTAACCATCAGATTGTTCAGGGAAAAATTCAAGCATTGGATCGCCAGAGTGGATTTGAGTCATCATATATCACGATTTCATAAGGAGGTAAGTTTTAAACTTGAGACTCCTGAAGCACAAAGAGCTGAAGGGCCAGAGCGAATATGGACCATTAGATCTAGGAGGACATGTGTTGATAGGTTATAATATCCAAAGGAAGGTGAAGGTCGAAGTGTTGAAACACCTGAAGCCTGAAGAGCCGAAGGGACATGAGACATTGATCTATAAGTGAAGACTTGCCAATAGATTGTGAGCTCTGAGAAGGTTGAAATGATATTTTAGTTTGAGATCTGAGATTGTCGAAATGCGAAGACTAGAAGACCTGAAGTAAAATCTGGGCCGTGAGATCTAAGGGAGATGTGGCGTAAATGCGTGAACTATAGGTAAGGTCCTGAAGTGGTTCATAGCTATTGGATTTAGAGGAGACGTGGCTCACATATGTGAGCTCTAAGCAAAGACCCAAAGAAATCCTTGATCGTTAGATCAGGACGACATGCGTCAGTGGACCACAAACTCCAGGTAAAAATCATTGGGAAAAAGAAGTTTGATATTTGAGATCTCATAAGTCCACAGACCCGAAGGAGATCTCGATCATTGATCAAGAACAGGTTCGCAGGACCATTGATATGAGTTGAAAGGTCAAAAATCTGAAGTGGGAGCATAACCATTGATCGAGAAGGACATGTGTCAGTAGATCATGAGTTCCTAAAGATTTGAGTATGGAAGAAAGTTGGGTTTGAGATTTCAAAACCCCGAAGTTGGGAGTTGTGAAGGAGATCACAGTCGTTGATTGAAGGAGAGAAGATCTTGTCCATAGATTCAAAAGGCACAGATATGAACTATCAAATCAGACATTATAATCTAGATCACAAGCTTGATGATCCCATAGCATTGTGGGAACAAGAGTTTCCCGAAGTTTAAAATATCAAGGGCAGCCAACAATCCAAACCATGGTGTCTTTAGGATGAAATGTGGAGGTTCATTTGATGTATGGATGAATGAATGTTATATTCTGTGTATGTGATTTATTTCAGTTTGTTCATGTATGATTGTTCGAGAGATTGACTGTATTAGTTCATGATGAAACTAGATGAGTTTCAATTGTTTCTCTTCTGATAGTCGTATGCAAGGTGTGCATCTCAAACGCAAGGAATGTGTCGACTGAGTCTCGGAGTGACTCAGAGAAGTTTAGAGAGAAGAAAGGAAACTTAGATGGGTGCAAGGTGTGCACAGTGTGGTGAAACGACCAAGCATCAAAGAACCTGAACTAGAGTAATGTTAGGTGGGAGAGAATAATTTCTTTTCAAGAAATCCTTCGATTTGAGTTATCGAAATCTCGAGAATGCAAGGTGTGAATTGGGAGTAGAAATCCTTTTAATCACGAAGCTCAAAAGGGATATCACTTTCCATAAAGTGTTAGAGAGAGTTGATAGTCGGACTCATAGGAGGAGAAAAGGTTTGAAACATTTGAACACATAGAAAATATTCTAAGCCATAGAGAAATCAGAAGCTCAGGAGGAGGAGCGACAGTGGTCATGGGATCACTGTTAAAAAGATAAACAATCATTTGATCAGAGAAAAGTGAACCTTAGTGCTTCTCACATAGAGTAGAGAGAAAACTCACAAGATTTGAGAACTAATATTTCTATAGATCGAAGAGAACTAAGATCCAAAATAGAGTCTCAGCCGCCCGATCAGCAGGAACAGATCTGAACCATCAAATTGTTCATAGAAAAATTTAGGCGTCGGATCACTAGAGTGGATCTGAGCCATCAGATATCGCGAGTTCATAAGGAGGCAAGTTTGAAACTTGAGAATCCTGAATCATGAAGGGTCGGAGAGCCAAAGAAAATCTAGACCGTTGGTACCAGTTGGACACGTGTCGATAGGTCGAAAGATCCAGAGGAAGGCGAAGGTTGAAGTGTTGAAACATCGATAGGTCGAAAGATCCAGAGGAAGGCGAAGGTTGAAGTGTTGAAACATACAAAACCTGAAGAGTCGAAGGGCCGAGAGCCATTGATCTATAAGTGGAAACTTGTCATCATATCATGAGATCCAGGAGATTTGAAGTGAGATTTTAGTTTGAGATCCAAGATTGCCGAAGTGCGAAGACTTGAAGACTCGAAGTAAAATCTGGGTCGTGAGATCTAAGGGAGACGTGGCATGAATCCATGAACTCCGGGTAAGGTCCCGAAGTGGTTCATAGCCATTGGATTCAGAGGAGACATGGTGCACATCTTTGAGCTCTGGGTAAAGACCCGAAGAAATCCTTGATCATTAGATCAGGAGGACATGCGTCAATGGATCATGAACTCTGAGTAAAAATCATTGGGGAAAAGAAATTTGAGATTTGAGATCTCCAAAGTCTAGAGACCCGAAGGAGATCTTGACCGTCGATCAAGAAGAGGGTCACATGACCGTTGATCTGATTTGAAAGGTAAAACTTCCAAAGTGGGAGCAAAAATGTTGATCGAGTAGGACATGTGTCAACAGATCATGAGTTCCGAAAGATTTGAGTATGGAAGAAAGTTGGGTTTGAGATTTCAAAACATCGAAGTTGGGAGTTGTGAAGGAGATCACAGTCGTTGATTGAAGGAGAGAAGATATTGTCCATAGATTCAAAAGGCATAGATCTGAACTATTGAATCAGACATTATCATCTAGATCACGAGCTTGATGATCCCATAGCATTGTGGGAACAAGAGTTTCCCGAAGTTTAAAATATCAAGGGCAGCCGACAATCCAAACCGTGGTTTCTTCAGGATGACATGTGGAGACTTGAGAAGGATTGTGGGCCCAAAATTGGTTTGACTTAAATTTTTTTATATCCATGCCTGCAATCATGTGGTCATCATCGAGGTCACATCAAGAGGGGGCTTATCAGAAAAAAGGAGATAACACCTGACACTCTGAGCTTTCGCAAGAGAGAAAAAGGGAGGGTTGCGAGTGCCATTAAAACTTGCAACAAGAAGTCGAAAGGGCCTGTGTTTAGTCACATAAGGAAACCATTAAATTTTCAGAGAGAAACTAGAATAGAGAATCAGAGATCTAATACCAGGAGGTCGTGCAACCCCTATGCCAAGATCGAGATGTCAGACAACCCTATGAGAGAGTGGGGGGGTTGCATTAGGTGGTATCAGAGTTGATATTGAGTTTGTTTGGAGACACCAAGCAAAGGAAAAAGGAGGTAAGTTGATATCAATTATGGTATCAAGAAAATTTGATTTTCGTTTGTAGGTGACACAGTGGAATCATGCCACCCAAAAGGCATAGAGCAAATGAAAAAATGGAAGAATAAATGAGGCGACTTCGAATGAGATTGGACACCAAGGGAACAACACAGAGAAGAGCACCAAATGTTGGAGATATTAGTGAAGATGAGAGCAAAGTAATAGAGGCCGAAGAAAACGTATCAGAGGATGTTGCACAAGATTGCTTGATAAAAGTTGTTTCAAAGATAGGAGCCAGAGAAAGAATAGAGGTACCAATGTATGAAGGCAATTTAAAAGTTTAAGAATTGTTAGATTGAGTATGTGCTATGGACAAATACTTCGATTATGAAGATGGCGAAGAGGAAAAGATGGTGAAGCATGTAGTTACAAGACTGAAAGTCCATGAAGCACTATGGTGGGATGAACTGCAGGACGAATGCAGGAGCAATGGTAAGAAGAAAATTAAAAACTAGGATAGGATGGTAGCCAAGCTTAAGGAAAAATTTATCCCAAAGGACTATCAAATCAATATGTTTATAAGATTGAAAAACCTGAGACATAAAATCTTATCAGTGAAGGAGTACACTGAATAATTTTACAAACTGAACATCAGGGCTGGACAGAAAGAAAATGAGGATGAAAAGATAGCCAGATATATCAATGGGCTGAGATATGAAATCCAAGAGGAGATCAACATGATGTCGGTTAGTACAGTCGATGATTCTTATAAAGCAGCCTTGAAAGATTAAGAAAAGTTGTCCAGGAAACAAAGCCATCGAAGCAGAGGTAAGGGAACTATGAGAGAGAAGTTCCAGAAGCAAAAGCATGAAGCTGACAAACAACAAACTCACCATGAGAAGGGTGGAAGTTCTAAGGAAGGAAAACATGGTGGAAGAAGTTCATTTTCTAGAGGAAGAGGAAGAGCCAAAGGAGGCATAGTTATATGCTATACCTGTGGAAAGAAAGAGCACAAGTTTTGGGAATGTCCGAAGAGAAATAACGAAGGACGAGGTGAAGAACAGAAGCATGTGGAAGAAGAAGAAGTAGAAGGAGGAAATAACCTCATGGTGAGGAAGATTCTTCTTAAACCAAAGAAGGATATGGAGGAACCAACTCAACAAAAAAATCTGTTTAGAATTGCTTGCAAGATGAAAGATAGATTTTTTAAGGTGATCATAGACAATGGGAGCACTGACAATTTAGTATCCACAGAGCTGGTGGAGAAACAGGAGGTGAAGACAACTGCACATACAAACCCATACAAGGTATCATGGTTGCAAAAAGGACATCAAGTAATGGTAATTCAACAATTCCAAGTTGAATTTAAA